>OX451736.1:522206850-522461473 GCA_948472305.1 Vicia faba | reverse complement strand
TATATATTATTACTTAGAATAAAATAGAAAAATATGTAAAAATACCTATTTTTGTTTTTATTTTATATTATCCTCTGAAAATATTTTATATAAAAAATACTATTTTCTAAAAAATTTAATTATTATTATTATTTGTATATAATACATATTTAAAATAATATAAGTATACATATATATATATATATATATATATATATATATATATATATATATATATATATATATATATATATATATATATATATATATATATATATATATATATATATATATATATATATATATTAATATACTTAGAATAAAAATATCAAATAATGTACATATTTTATTTTTTAATATTTAATACTAAAAAAGGCCTTTTTACAAATATACCATATTTTATTTTATTTTTGTATGTAAATAATAAATATTATGTGAATTAATTAATTAATATACATTTTGATTAAAATTAGGGTTTTTTTTGCCCTAAATATGAAAATACTCAAAAATAATACCCTTTTATTTTCTTATTTTATTTTACATAAACAAACATTTTTTTTCATACATATATAAAAACTTTCTTTTGCATTTTGCATATTTATTTAATTTCTATTTAATTATGAAATTTATTTACCTTGCAAATATTCAAAAATGATGTAATAATTTAGATTTAAATTCTTGTCTAAATATCCCCCATTTGTAAATTTGTACCCCCCTCCCTATATTATTATGTTGTAATAGCATAGGAATTTAAATTTCGCACTTTATACGCTTTCTAATTATGCCATGTTAGAATTAGGGTTTGCATGTGAAAAACGATAAAAAATAGTTTGACCTAATACAAGATAAATGAGCATGAAAATAAACAACACATCTCACACTTGCACCCCTAGGGTATTCCACTTTGTTGCCTTCAAATAATTGGGCCATATTGCATGTTGAACTTCTTTGGGCAAAACAAACAAATCAAATGATCATAAGTCCCTCAAAATGTTGCCTAAATAAATGGTCAAGTCCCTTTTAAAGAAAAATTGCCCAAAGACATTTAACACTATTGCAATTATGGTCTAAACGATGACCCGCGCCTGTCCCTTTCACCTCCTAAGATAAGATTGTCCACCAAATGCAATGGTGGAACAAAATTGTCAAAAGGTTTGAAACATAACAAAAATCTTTGAGAAAATTTTAGGGTAGATAAGCTCTTAAGTACTTGTCAACTTTCCAAGAAAACACTTGCCTAATTTCAAAATCCACTTCACAAACACTTTCAAAATCAACTTTTCAAACCCTTGAAACATGTTTTCAAAAAGACAAACACCTTTTGTAAAACATTCGAGTAAAGAATTGTTACAAGGGTAGCCTATACAAGGCATCTTTTTCAAAACCTTTTCAAAACCACACACCAAGCACCATTTCAAACAATTGAAAACCAAGGCAAGTTGATCTAAGAAAGTGCCTAAGAGCCCATGGATAACCATGGATAGAAGGGGTGCTAATACCTTCCCCTTCTATAATCTACTCCCCGAACCCAAGAAAAATCTCAAAGGTTTTTGCTGTGCTTTTTAAACCTTTCCTTAGGATAAAATAAAAGTCGGTGGCGACTCTTGCTCAACCGAAACATCTGCGAAAACAAAACGCAAAACCATAGTCAGTTCTCCCACCGTATCACAGAACTGGCGACTCTGCTGGGGAGAATTCTTTAAGTGGAGTAACCTTAGGGCTTAGATCACCCTCTTGCATGACTAATTGTTTGATTTGCTTGCTTTATACTTGGGCTCTATTGTTTGGGTTTACAATCCTCCACCCGGATTTTGGGAAACATTCATAGATAGCAATACATTGTGGAAACTGTGCGGGGTATAGCGACACGGTCTAAGCAATAGCTATATTAGTGCGACATATTTGTGAGTACCGGTAACCCTTGAGTTCAATCAAGGAGAGTACGGGGCCGTTGAGTGATGTCACTAAGCACTAATGACCTAGAACCTTACTTGACCATCTTGGCCTTTTATTAGGGGTAGTGAGATGACCGGCTTTGGTGCAGTCCGAAGTTGGTAGATACTCGATACTACACTCATTGAGGGTTGCTTTCTTGGAATATTTTGGTCGCTAGTTAAGTGGCTAAACCAAAACAATGAACAATGAAAACAATCCAGTGATATTGAGCTCCTTAGAACCCGGTTACTATTTATAGGACATGTTTTTAAGCCAACTACACTCAAGAGGGTACTTACCTATGAAACCCCATGCAAGCCTGAAACTAGGGTTTGGTGTGATTTGCTTGTACATATGTCTTGTGCATACATCATAAACATCATAAAGCATCATATGCATTTACTAACCATTTCAAGGGTTGGGATCTTCATCATTGTTCTTGTTTTGTAGGTCATGGAAATTCCTCGCAGAAACACCATTCAAGTCAACCTTGTGAGAATCTCTCCTCAACTCAAGGAGATCACCTCAAGAATTCCGGAAAATTCATCCTTCAGTGAAAGACATGGTAGACTGCTCAGCCTAGTCAACACCAACATTGAAGAAGACATGATGAAAGTGCTATTCCAGTTCTTTGACCCTCTTCACCACTGCTTCACTTTCCCTGATTATCAGTTGGTTCCCACTTTGGAGGAGTTTTCTCAACTCCTAAGAATCCCTATCCTTAATCAACTACCCTTCAACGGTACGGAGAAGGAACCAAAGCCTGAAGATGTTGCTCGAGCACTACATCTACAACCATCTGAAATCAAGGGGCATTGGGAAACCAGAAGCGGCGTCAAAGGATTCTTAGCAAAATTCTTGTTTGAGAAGGCACAAGAATGTTGGAACTCATTGGACCTACAAGCCTTTGAATAGATTGTGGCACTCCTTATCTATGGGTTGGTCTTGTTCCCGAATCCTGACCAATTGGTAGATGCCAACGCTGTCAAAATCTTCTTGTCCAAGAAATCCAATACCAACGTTGCTTGGGGACATCCTTCACTCATTTTACACACGAACAATGAGAAAGAGGGGTGTTCTCATGTGCTGTACTCCTATCCTCGCAAGGTGGTTTATTTCGCACCTCCCATAATCTGTCTTGAAGAATGACCAAGGTATAAGGTGGTCCCAACGATTGATGACTCTCACTCATTCTGATGTACATTGGTGTTCTCGGTCCAAAGAAAATGTCATCATCGTCGATCGTTGCGGAGAATTTCCTAATGTTCCTTTACTTGGAATCAGGGGAGGTATCACCTACAACCCTTGCCTAGCTTTGAGACAATTTGGATATGCACGGAGGGATGGCCCTCATGACATGTTGATTCCTAGCCTAGTTTTTGACTTCGACCATGATGCGCAAGGACTTCGCCAAAGATTCATCAGAGCTTGGGGAAGACTCAACAAAGTTGATAGCAAGACTCTGGGACACAAGAACTCCATCCCTCTTGAGCCCTATCTCAAGTGGGTACGAGCCCGAGCCCAAAGTCTAATGATGCCTTATCCTCATGTACTCCCAGTGATTAAAGAGCCTGTTAATGAAGGAGAGGTTCCCTACACCATCCTGCATCCAGACATGCCTACATCGTGGGAGGAAATGCAGAAAAGTTTGATTCAACTCAAGGAGGAACGGAACACTTTTGAAGCTAGCTACTACGCCAGTGAAAAGAAGGTTCTAGAGCTTACCCGCCGACTCCACGAGCAAGAGGCCCTCAACACCTACATCGCACCAAAGAGGATGCGCAATGTCTTTCTGCCTTAAGAAGTTTATTTTGTAACATTTGGCCCATGGGGCATTTATGTACTAACAGATTTCTTCTTATTAATATGACGTGCATTCTGCTTTGTCTGAAACAATTTTGAATGTCCTAAATCCTTGAATGCATTGCATACATCAGCATACCATTCATCATGTGCATAAGCAGGTCTCACTCCAGGTTTCCTTATCTATCTGCTGTTTATTTCAGTAGGATGGATCTCGAGCAAACAGTCAAAGACCTACAAGCCCAGAATGCACAGTTCCAGCAACTCTTGATGACCTTGGTCAAGAGTCAAGAGGATATCAAGGCTCATCTGGAGAGTAGAGACCCAGTGAAGAAGAAAAAGAGGGTCGGAGTGGCTACTTTGGGGAGAAGATTTGACAGAGAAGCTCGGAGGGTGCTTGAATTTCCTCCTACTTCTGATGAAGGGACTAGTAAAAGAGATCGGGTTGCGGTGCCTTCCGAGTCTGATGCAGAGGAGGAAGAGGTTGAAGAGGACGAAGATTATTCTGACCAGCAGTATCCTCCAGCTGATGATAAGTACAAGGGTTTAGAAGACAGATTGGCTGCTATGGAATTGCAAAGGGTACCGGGTTTGGATTTTGAAGACATGGGCTTGGTCGCCGGAATTATGATTCCCCCAAAATTCAAGGTGCCAGTGTTTGTAAGGTATGACGGGCTGTCCTGCCCCAAAATGCATCTCAGGTCCTATGTGAGAAAGATTCAACCCTATACAGCAGATAAAAATCTCTGGATTCATTTCTTTCAAGACAGCCTGTCGGGAGCTCAGTTGGAATGGTTTTATCAGTTAGAAGGAACCAGTGTCAGAAATTGGGAAGATTTGGCCACCGCTTTCTATAAACAATACCAGTATAATTCTGATCTTGCTCCTACTCGTACCCAACTTCAGGGTATGTCACTAGGAACAAGTGAGGGATTCAAGGAATATGCACAAAAATGGAGGGATTTGGCTGGCAGGGTGCAGCCTCCTTTAACCGACCGTGAGCTCGTTGATATGTTTCTTGGGACCCTATCTGGGCCATTTTTTAATCATTTAATTGGTAACTCTTCCGCGGGGTTTACTGATTTGATCTTAACAGGCGAAAGAATTGAGGCTGGCATCAAGTCAGGAAAGATTCAGAAGGGCGTTGCTGCAAGTGTTGAGAAGAAGCCTTTTAAGAAGGAGACAGCTATGGTATATTCTCAAAGAAGAGCAGGGAAGTTGGAGCGTCGGCCGACTGTGGGGGCCGTAATTATTCAAAACCCTCCAAGTGAGCAGCCTCGCTACAACCAATCCAGACCAAACCAGCAACGGGTGGAAAGGCCACAACGGCAGTTCACCCGTATTAATATGACTCCAGCGCAGGTGCTTCCCCATCTGTTGAAATTGAATCTTGCCACTATCAAGGAGGCGCCAAAAAATGTAAATACATCCTCTCCGCATTATCATGCCAATGCCAAGTGCGCCTATCATTCGGACAGTGTTGGACACGACACCAACGATTGTTGGGCACTCAAGCATAAGATCCAGGACCTGATAGAGGATAAGGAAGTAGAGTTTGACGCTCCAGAAAAACCCAATGTGATATCTGCACCTATGCCGAAGCACGGTCGGAATGTCAATGCCATTGAAGAGGATCTGTATGTTGCTGACGTTAGTGATCTGACTACTCCACTGTTAACCATTAAGTTGAATTTGTTAAGGGTCGGGATCTTCCCGGGATGTAAAGAAGACTGCTACTGTTGCCACTCTCTGCCGTTTGATTGTCCGCTATTAAAGAAAGGCATCCAAGGCCTCATGGATAGCCGACAAATTTTGTTCGAAAAAGTTCCTGCTATTCCAGTTCATGTTGAAAATGTCTCAATCATAACCATTCACGCCAATCTTTCCGAGGCCGTCAAAAAGCCAGTTAAGATTACACCAGCTGCAAAGTCTATACCTTTGAAGATAACAATGCCGGGGCCTGTTCCCTATGTTTCTGAGAAGTCGATACCTTGGAACTATGGTGGTGACATCTACTACCATGGTATCAAGCAAATCGAGGTAATTGAAGAAAATTCAGATGATGAAGAAGCCAGCATTAGTAACATTGCGGGCACCAGCAAAATCACCAGGAGCGGGAGAATATTTTCTCCAGAGATTGCTCCTCCAAGAGCAGTCTTTGGACCGTCACCGGCTAAAGAAGTCCTCCCTGCACCAGTAAAACTCTCCGCTAGAACTCCTTTGATTGAAGAAATTTTCGTTCCTAGTGCTGTCTCTCCTACCATTGCCGATAAAGGAAAAGGAATACAAGATGAGCCCGTCAGGACGAGGGCTCAACCTTTGGTGATTCCGGAAGCCTCCAAGAAAGAAATGGACGAGATTTTGAGGATAATCAAGAGAAGTGATTACGATGTGGTGGAATAGTTGGGGCAAACCCCCTCCAAGATCTCCATGCTGGCACTGTTGCTTTGCTCAGAAGCGCACGCTCAAGCTTTGATTAAGTTTCTAAAGGCAGCTCATGTGCCCCAGGAAACCTCTGCAGATCAATTTCAACATTGCGTGGCTAGTCTGACTGCAGACAATGGATTAGGTTTTTCTGATGCCGACCTGACCCCTAAAGGCCGAAATCACAATGATGCGTTGCATATTTCAATCGAGTGTCGCGGAACCACCCTTGCACATGTTTTGGTTGATACCGGGTCGTCGCTGAATGTTTTGCCTAAAAAGGCCTTGGACCGGCTAGATTGCAAAGGTTTGAAATTAAAGCCTAGTGATATTGTCGTCAGAGCTTTCGATGGGTCGAAAAGAATGGTCCATGGAGAAGTTGAAATTCCTGTCAAGATAGGTACTGAGGTGTTTAAATGCACTTTCTATGTAATGGACATCCGTCCATCGTACTCCTGCCTGCTGGGTAGACCTTGGATACACCATGCTGGGGCAGTCACCTCCTCCTTGCATCAGATGCTGAAGTATCCTGTAAAGGGAAAGATCATTACTGTCCACGGCGAAGAAGAGTACATGATTAGCCACTTAAATTCTTTCCGGTATGTGGAGGTTGAAGGGGAGTTCATTGAGACACCGTTTCAACATTTCGAAGAAGTGCTTCCTGAGATAGCAGTGGCGAAGTTGGCAGCTGAGACACCAAGACAGATGGCCAGAATGGCATCTCTGGAGGATGCAAGGGCTGCAGTTAAGGAAGGGAAGAATTCAGCGTGGGGGCAGTTACCCGATTTTCCGCATAAGGCTGATAAGTTTGGATTAGGTTTCACCGCTGCTGGCCAGAAGGCCATGCGCCAGTCAAAGATTGAAGGAGCGCCGATCAAAATTTCTCCTTACCGAATCAACGCCCTGGAAGATGAAGACAAAGAAAGCAACTTTGAAGAATGGATTCATCCAACTGTCAGAGGAGGGTTGAGCAATTGGGAGGCTAAAGACTTTGTCCCCATCACCTTTATTCATCAGTAATTTATCTATTAAACATTTCCTATTTGGTCTGTAATATTTTACTTTCAAACAATCCGTACACTATCTTTTCACCTCCTGCCTTACCCGGGGCATGTAGGTCCACTTGTAAGGGTTTTGACTATTTTTCATATTCATATGCCATGTTTAATGATTCATTGGACGTTTTTCATTCGATAAACTGCTTGTGTTTATTTTCTTTCCTTTTGCATTTTTTGTTTAAGGATGGCTATCCCTTACACACACCCACACTCACCAATGCAGGTACCCATCCACTCCAGATTCCATGGGTGACTATTCTGCTGTATCTTTCAATAACTCTGAAGACCTGGTCAATCTAGCCGAGTATGAAGATGACGAAGGTTGTGAAGTACCCGGGGAACTAGCCAGACTTTTGCAACAAGAGGAAAGGGCCATCTTACCGCATGAAGAGCCGTTGGAAACTATTAACTTGGGAACCGAGGAGAATCGGAAGGAGGTATAAGTGGGTGCCAACCTGGAACCAGAAGTCAAGGAACGCTTGGTACAGTTATTGAATGAGTATGTTGAAATATTCGCTTGGTCCTATGAAGACATGCCGGGCCTAGACACAGACATCGTGGTTCACCGTCTCCCCACAAGAGAAGACTGTCCACCGATCAAGCAAAAAGTTCGCCGAATGAGGCCTGACATGTCCGAAAAAATCAAAGCAGAAGTAATGAAGCAGTTCAATGCTGGCTTTCTGGCTGTTACGTCCTATCCTCAATGGGTCGCTAACATTGTGCCAGTGCCTAAGAAGGATGGCAAAGTCAGAATGTGTGTGGACTATCGGGATTTTAATAGGGCCAGCCCTAAGGATGATTTCCCGCTACCTCATATTGACATCTTGATCGACAATACAGCTCAGCATAAAGTGTTTTCCTTCATGGACGGATTCTCGGGCTACAATCAAATCAAAATGGCCCCCGAGGATATGGAGAAAACAACTTTTGTCACACAATGGGGCACTTTCTGTTATAAGGTGATGCCGTTCGGGCTGAAGAACGCAGGGGCAACTTATCAACGCGCCATGGTAGCTTTATTTCATGACATGATACATCATGAGATCGAAGTTTACGTAGACGATATGATAGCTCGGTCACAAACAGAGGAAGAGCACCTTGAACATTTGGAAAAGCTGTTTGCCAGATTGAAAGAATACAAGCTCAGGCTGAATCCGAGTAAATGCACTTTTGGAGTTAGGTCTGGTAAACTCCTGGGATTCATTGTAAGCAACAAAGGCATTGAAGTCGATCCGGCAAAAGTAAGAGCAATACAAGAGATGCCTGCTCCCCGTACTGAAAAGGAAGTTAGAGGTTTCTTGGGGCGCATAAACTATATTGCCAGATTCATCTCACATCTGACTTCTACCTGTGAGCCAATTTTCAAACTCTTGAAAAAAGACTAGGTAGTGGAATGGAACGACGATTGTCAAGCTGCTTTTGATAGAATCAAGGAGTATTTGCTAGAACCTCCTATTCTAATGCCACCCGTCGAAGGAAGACCATTGATCATGTATTTGACCGTCTTGGATAACTCAATGGGGTGTGTTTTGGGCCAGCATGACGAGTCTGGTCGAAAAGAGCATGCTATTTATTACCTTAGCAAAAAGTTTACCGACTGTGAGACTCGCTACTCACTGCTCGAGAAAACTTGCTGCGCTTTGGTATGGGCTGCTCGCCGACTAAGACAGTATATGTTGACTCATACTACCTTGTTGATATCCAAAATGGACCCTATCAAATATATCTTCGAAAAGCCCGCTTTGTCTGTGTTGTACCCCAAAATTTTCCCTCGCGCTTTTCCACAAGAAATCTCAGCTTCAGACATTTCCTGATTCTTCAAACTGGCTCAAGAATCGGACAAACGGACTTTTCTTGACAGTCAAGCAAAATTAGGGTTTTTACTGGTTTTCAGAGCTCTGGATTGTTTCATACAGTTGGCTCAGGGTTTTGGTTAATTTTGGCTCAGTTTTGATCAGGCGAGCGTTATTTGGCATTTAATCAGGAGTTAAGGTTTTATGGGCATATTCTCAGAAGAATTTAAATTCCACAGCACTTCGCAGTTTATTCCGAGATTCGGGTTAAAATTCGCGTTATCTTGGTTTAATCAGTAAAAGAGACAGTGGTTTGAATTCAGTACGTTTTGATTGGTCCAGTCAGATACAGTATGCAGTATTGGGTTCACAGTGTTTATGGCAAATCAGTGAAGAAGGAATGCGCTTGGTCAGTTCAGTTTGGTTGACTGCTGCTTTGCTTTGGATATCGGAAGAGACAGGTTTAATTGATCAATATTGTTATTATTTAAGTTATTTATTATTCTAAAAAATTGAATGATTGAAATTTATTTTTCAATTGTTTTAATTCTAAGAATTTTAAATAAATAAATAAACAATAAAGAAATTAGAATTAATTGGATAATTTAGATTTTATTGATATTTGAATTATTTGTACAAATTGTTGTTTATAATTTAAATTATGAACAATAATATATACATTAATTTAAAATATTACATGAAATAGAAACTATCCTATTCTCTAATATTCTTCATTCTTCACTCCGCTCCGGTGCTCCATTTTTATCTGCAAAAAGAGCAAGAAAAGTCAGAAAGCAGTTAATTAAAAGAGACAGTTAATTTGCTCATCATTAGGGGCCACTGACTGGGATCAGTTGACCCTCTCTGCAAATCACGGGATTTCTCCCGGTTCACAAAGAGGGAAGAATTCTATTTTGTTTCATTCATGAATGTCAAATGCATAAGTTACAAATTTCAAGCTGCATAAAATCTCAATTTCAAATCCAAAGTTCAAACTGTATTAGTTCAAATCCAATTCCCACTTCCTATCAAATGCCAAAGATATCAAAGAAAATCAAGGAAGTACAATTGCTGCAAAGTCAAAATCCCAAGATATCAAAGAAATGCAAAAAGTGTAGCACAGCACAAAAGCTGGATAAAGAAGATGCAGAAAATGTGTTATGCAAGCTAAATATATTAGTCATCATTTCCCATAGGCCCCTTCAGAGCATAGTACAACAATAAATCATATTAAATTCAAAAAAAATTGTACTATGCAGAGAGAAAAAGGGAGATAAAGCAGCAGTAGGCAGAGTCCAGGTTTGAGGCATAGATAGTAGGACATAACAAAAAAATATACAAGACTCCAAAACTGATAAGCAAAAAGGGAGAAGAGAAATATACAAAACTGAGGAAGCAAAAGCCTCATTACTGTCAAGGGAAGGAAACCTGCATAAACCATACTGTCCAACAAAACCAGCAGCCTAGCCACATAAACTTGTCACAAGGCCATCAAACAAAAACATAAATCCATCAACCTGCAGTCAAACCTGAACAACCAAAACCAATACCCTGTCTTAACAAAAACCATCAAACCTGAACAACCTAAAAAAAACCTTGTTAAGTCCAACAACAAACTAAAACATAACCCCTCAACCCTACTGCACCAGCAAAATCCAAGCACAGGCCAAATCTCATAAAACCAGAACTTCAAGCCTACTGCATGACAAAAAAGTCAGAAGGCCTGAAACCTCATTTTTCGGTCAAAAGCAAAGAACCTGCATCCTCCTTACAATATCATACAACTCTGCCTCAATACACAAGGTCCACAAGCCAATACAAAGCAAAAAAAAAAGAGATAAGAAGAAAATATACAATCTGCATAACCAAGACTGTGTTACACCCAAGCTTCAAAAACCTGAACCACCAGAACCTGCAAACTAAATTACCAAACTGAAGCAAACCATAACCATCAAACACAACCTCAAATTTCAAACATTCAAAAGAAACCTGATAAGCAAAGTACAAAGCCTGCTAATGCCCTGAAGCAAATACATTACCAACACCCTGTCATAACCAAAAACCATTCAAAGCCTCACCCTCAAGGCCATCAAAAACACCACTACTGTCATCACCAAAACTCTTTTCAATCCAAGCAACTCAATATCCAGGGCAACAAAAACCCTCAGAATCCTGGATTCATCATAGGGCGAGGAGGAAACACGTCAAATCAAGGCAACACGAGAGAGGAAGAGCTAGCATCCAGCATATCCAAGTCATTCAGAACAACAACTCAAGGCAACCTAGGCCCTCAGACCTCTGAGGCCATCACTGGGCAATAAATCTCAAAAAACATACAGATTCCCAAAGGTAACACGAAAGAAGAAGAAGAAAGAAGCATGTCCAGGGCAACTCAACACATATTCAAAGGCAACAGTGGCATAGAGAAAGAAGATAAAGAAGTGAATTGAAAGAAAGGGGTTCTCAGCATAAGTCATCATCAAAACCCTAATAAGCAAAAGAAATATACACGAATACCAGGAAAGCATCCAAGCAAGCTTCCAGCCTCATCACCGAATCTCCGGCCTCCTAAGCATCACGCCCTCCACCTCTTCCCCATCTCCAAGATCAGGTAGTGAATTTTCTCCCTCTCTTTCTCCACCACCTCACAATAACACAGATTTAAGAGTCAAAAATTCAAATCAAAAACATGCGATTCGTAAAAAAGGGGAAAAGAGATAAGAACATAAAGCGTTGTAATCGAACCTTAAATCAAGAGGACGCGAAGCTTACGCCCTGGAGGGAAGAGAGTTCGGGAGTAACGCTGGTGGCCGGAGGAAGCATTCAGGGAAGTGAAGATGATCGGAGAAGATGAACTTATGTACGGCGCCGCTGTCAACCCTAAGCATTTTTGCCTCGACTGAATAACATCCCTAACCCTAATTTTTGTTTCCAGACACCATGGGCCTTACCCACTCCACTCTGCGCCTAAGCCCATTAAGATTTTCATTTTTCTAATAAAACATTTTCATTAATACTAACCAATATTATTTATATTATACAAACTCTTTTTGTCACAAAAATCATAAATAATATCATGCCTTTTTTTATCATATAGTTAAACATCTTTTTTTCTTTTATGTATATTTGTATATAAAATAATAAGATACTTTTTATACATAATTAGCTTGAAAATATTTCTTAATACACATTAAAATATATTTGTATATAAAATAATACATATCATTTTTATCATATAGTTAACTTGGAAACTTGTTTTAATTAAAATACATTTGTACACATCATGTAATTAAAAATTCAAAATACTTTTTTATTCTTTTAATTAATTTACTTTTGTACATAACAATATATACATTTTTCTAATATTAAAATTCACAAACATTTGACTAAAATACATTTAAATCAAAACACTTTCTTTTTTCTTTTGTACATAATTAAACATACAAAAATCAAAGATTCATTAAGACGCATATCTAGGTCAAAAAACCCTAATACGATTCAACTTCACAATTCGCACTTGTACATAATTACACATACTCATATACATCTCACATTTACACTTACACAATACATTGCCCTATACACATTTTTATCTTATATTTGTATATTCGATATTTACATTTGATTGCGCATTCGATTTGGTTGTAACTTATTGGATACTATAAGTCTCATCCCCTTTGTACATTTATACCCCCACTCCCAGACACTATTTTGTAATAGCGTAGATTTTATATTTCCGCAATTTACAGCTTTCAATTATACCATGGTTAGACCTAGGGTTTGTATGTACATAAAATCAAACGCTAGATAACCTAATACAAAGACAAATACATGTAATCAATACACAATCACACTTGCACCCCCTAGGGTAATCTCACATGTTGCCTTCCAAAATGGGCCATGCTTGCACGTCGAGTATCTTTGGCAAAACAAAATCAAATAATCATTAGTCCCTCAAAATGTTGCCTAAACGGAATGATCATAGTCCCTTCAAAGCAAATTGCCAAAGACACTTGGCATCATTGCATTCATGGTCCATACGATGACCCGCGCCCGTCCCGAATAAACTTCCTAAACGCAAGATTGTCCACCAATTTCAATGGTGGAACAAAATTGTTAAAAGGGGTTAAAACATGACAAAAACCTTTGAGTACAATAGGGTAGACAAAACTCTTAGTTACTTGAGATCAAACTTGCAAAAACAGTTGCCTTCTTTTCAAAAACCACAATCCACGATACTTTCAAACAAACTCTCAAAAACATTTTGAAACATCTTTTCGAAAAGATACACGCCTTTGTAAAACATTCGAGTAAAGAATTATTACAAGGTTAGCCTAAGACAAGGCATCTTTCTCCAAAACGTTTTCAAAAAACACCCACACACACATCATTTTCAAAGCAATCGAAAAACAAGGCAAGTGATCTAAAAAACCAAGTAACTAAGAGCCCATGGATAATCATGGATGAAAAGGGTGCTAATACCTTCCCTTTTCATAATCTACCCCCCGAACCCACGAAATATCTCAAAAGGTTTTTGCTGTGCTTTTTTAACCTTTCCTTTAGGATAAAATAAAAAGTCGGTGGCGACTCTTGCTCAACCGCACAAGTGCGAATGCGAACGCAAAACACTAGTCAGTTCTCCCACCGTATCACAGAACTGGCGACTCTGCTGGGGAATTACTTTTAAAGTGGGGTTACCTTAGGGTTTAGATCACCTTTACTTTCAATTGATTGCTTTGTTTGCTTTACATTTATGGGCCTTGTATCGGAGTTTTATAGATCCTAACCCGGATCTGGGGAAACCTTTTTAGGTAGCAACAAGGCTGTGAGGGAACTGTGCGGGGTATACCGACATGGTTGAAGCAGTCTGCTACGTTGATGTGGCACTTTGGTGTGTACCGGTAACCCTTGAGTTCAGTCAAGGAGAGTACGGGGCCGCCGTGTGGTGTCGTGAAGCATCAACTGACCTTAGAACCTTAATTGAACCATCTTGGCCTTTTTAGGGTAGTGAGATAACTGACTTTGGTGCAGTCCGAGGTCGGTTGATACTCGATACTACACTCAATTGAGGGTTGCTTTCCTGGAATATTTCGGTCGCCAGTTCAGTGGCTAAATCGAAACGATGAACAATGAAAGCAATCCAGTGACGTTGGGACCTCTAGAACCCGGTTACTTTTGGTAGGACAGGTTTTAATCAACAAACTGAAAGAGGGTAGTACCTGAACCTCATGCAAGCCTAAACCTAAGGCCTTGTGTGCTCTGTGTGAATATTGTTTGCCTGTATATACACTTGCTTGCTTTTCATATACGTGTACATAACATCATAACATCATACCATAGCATTTTTAGCATTTTCAATAACCATTTCAAGGGTCTCGAGGGTTCTGTTGATGCAGGGTCACGTTGAACCAGACATCTATCAAGGGGCAAGAGGTTTCTCCTCTAACCAATCCAATCAAAGTTCAAGAACAACAACTTGAATCAGTGGCTATGACCCACTCGACATGGTGAGCTTGATTCTCGTGGAAAGACCTCCACCGATACAAAGTTCTCCAATCCAAGAGCAGAGTCCAACCTCTAACATTTTCTTGTGTTTACCCCAAGAGATCCTTGAAAACATTGCATATATATCACACATATCATTGCATAACAGGTTTCTCCCCTACAGGTCTCCTTATTCTTCCTACTGTTTATTTCAGTAAGATGGATATGGAACAAACAGTGAAAGATCTCCAAGCTCAAAATGCTCAATTCCAGCAAATGCTGCTGGCTATGGGTAAAGGGCAAGAGGATCTGACAGCTCTTCTTATCAAAGACAAGAAGAAATCCAAGAAGACAGCCCGCATCCTGAACTTGAGGAGAAGGCCTAAGACCCAAGACCTTGCAACCCCATCCAACACAGTGGTTAGTCTGGAGGAAAATCACAATGTAGAGATTGATGAAGGGGAAGCTGATTACTCCGAAGAACAATATCCTCTCACTGATGACAAGTACAAAGAGTTGGAGGATCGCCTCAATGCTATGGAGATCCAACAAATACCTGGCTTAGATTTAGGAGACATGGGTTTGGTTCCTGGATTGGTCATCCCTCCAAAATTCAAAGTCCCTACCTTTGCTCTGTACGATGGTGTCTCTTGCCCTAAGATGCATCTGAAGTCTTATGTCCGCAAGATTCAACCATATACGGCTGATAAGAGGCTTTGGATCCATTTCTTCCAAGAAAGTCTAGTGGGGGCTCATCTCGAGTGGTTCTATCAATTGGAGAGTTCTCGCATCCACACCTGGGAAGATCTAGCCAGGGCTTTTTACGAACAGTACCAGTACAATGCTGATCTTGCACCAACTCGTGCGCAGTTGCAAAACATGACCATGGGTTCCGACGAGAATTTCAAGGGATATGCCCAAAAGTGGAGAGATTTGGATGGTAGGGTGCAACCTCCCTTAACTGACAGAGAGTTGATCGACATCTTCATGGGAACTTTGACTGGGCCTTTCTTCAAGCACTTAATCGGAAGCTCCTCAGCTGGGTTCACCGAGCTAATACTGACTGGCGAGAGGGTCGAGGCTGGCATCAAGAGCGGAAAGATCCAGGGAGCCACAACCTCCGATACTCAGATAATTCCCTACAACGGGAAGAAAGAGTCCATTGCTGCAAACAGTCAAAAGGGTCGTCATGACCAACATGTAGGGGCAATCCTGATCCCCAATCCTATACCTGCTCAACAAAGACAGGGGCATCAGCATAAGGAGGTCGCACCTAAGAGGCAGTTCACCAAGATCAACATGTCACTGTCTCAGGCACTGCAACACTTGCTGAAAAGGGGTATGATTACTTTGAGGGCTCCTCTCCGGAACCCAAATACTTCTGCTCCTACCTATCACCCTAATGAAAGATGTGAATACCACTCTGATAGCCCGGGGCATGATACCAACAACTGTTGGCCTCTGAAGAACAAGATCCAGGACATGATCGATGCCAAGGAGATTGAGTTTGGTCCCCCAGAGACCCCAACATGATCACTCCTCCTGTGCTAAATTATTGAGATTGTATTTGCTTCATTCTGAATTTTCAAAGTTGTAATCTCTTTTGTTGTCAAACAATTATCTGTTGGTGTTAAACTCTGTTTTCATTAATGCATTGCATATGTTTGTCTTGAATTCATCCATTCGTTTCACTACTCTTATGTTTTTCTTTATGATATTTAACTCTTGATAAAAAGTTGCAAGCCTTTAGAGGGAGGATGACGAAACAATACCGTGATCTTATGCAGTATGCTTTTGAACAGACCGTGCTGATGATGTACATGCATTTCTTTCAATTCCCAAACACTGGAGTTATAAGGAAGTTAATCCCTAGTCAACCCCTTCGAGCCAAAGAAGTAGGAGTTTTCTGTTCTAAACGATCAAAACCTTTGATATAAACCTGGGGCAGGGTAGTATCTCAGTTAATTCAAAAGAAAATGTGCATTGAAGTCGCAAACTCTCAGTTCGTAATACAACGAACGACGTCAAAAAAGAAAGCATTCCTTTGGAATCAAAAGACAAGGGTGGTTCCCTATCATATAGACAGTCAATCTCTCAAAAGAGAAAGAACCCACGGAGCCAAAACCCGTAAAGGAGGCTTAAGAAAGCTGGGGCGTCCCGCTGACTGTAATCTCGAAAAACGGTGACAGTCAGGCAAAAGTTAGGGATAACAAATCAAAATCAAGATAGTGAGGTCATTAAAAAACCCTCAACAACATGAAAAGTGTTGAAAAAGAAAAAAGAGATAATGACTGTCTCCCAAAATTCAACTGGTGAACCATCACCCAAAAGTCGTTCCAAACTCAAAACAGAGTGCGACGCACAATTAACTGAGCTTAGGTTGAAGAACATCACGAAGAGCGGGTGGGTACAAATATACTTTGAGCCTTTATCCTTTGTTTCTTAAACCGTGAACCAGGCCACGTTACAACCCTTCAAAAGTCCTAATTGAAGCATGGGTTAGTTCGAAAGCATACTGTTACAAAAGGTATCCTGACTCCTGTAGGGCTTTGCTCTAAGTCTTGTGTTGATTTGTCTTATAAAAAGTTTTCTGCTAAAAAACGCATTTTTCAAAACTTCTAGACAAACATAAACTTTGCATTATTCGAATATCACTGTTCGCATTTGACTATTTGTTTGACAGCGAAGAAATTCATACAGCGAATGTTCGGAGGAACGAAAACTCTCTCAGTGAGCAAGATCACTTCAAAAGGATGACACTTCCACTATAAATCTCCTATCAACAAGGGGCATTACATGGGGCAGCCCAGTCAAGGTTTCAACAGATCTTTCGAAGTTCAGTTAACCTGGGGCAGTCCAGTCAAGATTTCATGAAATCTCTCAATTCGCAGAGTAATCTGATTCAAAACTCCTTCATCACCACTTGGGGCATTCGAATGTCAAAAGTGTTCAACGATTTCCTTATCACCTCAAAAGCAAGATATAGTTCAAGATGTGACCCAGACATGGCGACATTCTGCAACTCATTCAGAATTTCATTCATGATATAGTTCAAGATGTGACCCAGACATGGCGACATTCTATAACTCATTCAAACTTTCCAGATATAGTTTAAGATGTGACCCGGAGTTGGCGACATTCTATAACTCATTCAGACATTCCAGATATAGTTCAAGATGTGACCCAGACATGGCGACATTCTATAACTCATTCAGACTTTCATGATATAGTTCAGATGTGACCCAAGACATGGCAACATTCTGCAACTCATTCAGAATTTCATTCATGATATAGTTCAAGATGTGACCCAGACATGGCGACATTCTATAACTCATTCAGACTTTCCAGATATAGTTCAGATGTGACCCAAGACATGGCAACATTCTGCAACTCATTCAGAATTTCATTCCAGATATAGTTCAGATGTGACCCAAGACATGGCAACATTCCGCAACTCATTCAGAATTTCATTCCAGATATAGTTTAAGATGTGACCCGGATTTGGCGACATTCTATAACTCATTCAGACTTTCCAGATATAGTTTAAGATGTGACCCGGAGTTGGCGACATTCTATAACTCATTCAGACATTCCAGATATAGTTCAAGATGTGACCCAGACATGGCGACATTCTATAACTCATTCAGACTTTCATGATATAGTTCAAGATGTGACCCAAGACGTGGCAACATTCTGCAACTCATTCAGAATTTCATTCCAGATATAGTTCAAGATGTGACCCAGACATGGCGACATTCTATAACTCATTCAGACTTTCCAGATATAGTTCAGATGTGACCCAAGACATGGCAACATTCTGCAACTCATTCAGAATTTCATTCCAGATATAGTTCAGATGTGACCCAAGACATGGCAACATTCCGCAACTCATTCAGAATTTCATTCCAGATATAGTTCAAGATGTGACCCAGACTTGGCGACATTCTATAACTTATTCAGAGTTGCTTCTAGATATAGTTCGAGATGTGACCCAGCGATGGCGACATTCAGTAACTTATCCCAGACCAACACCTACAGCAATCAGAAGATTCTTCCTATCCCCAGCGGAGTTCATCAAAATACCCCAACAGTAACTTATCTTTGCAAATCCCCAGCCGAAGAATCCTCCGGAATTCAATTCCCCTCAGAGTATAAACTTCAGTATCCCCAGCGGAGGCAGACTTTCAAACCTTCTCCCCACAGAGTTTTAGGAAGCAAATCTTGAGTCCCCCAGCGAAGTCTCCAGGGTTACTTCCCATCAAGCTGAAGATTCTCAAATCTGGCCTCTCCAGCATGAATCTACTAGTTTGGAACTCCCCATTAGAGGTCATCCGAAATTCTCTTCCCCAGCGACAGCCAAGGATTTATTTTCCCCGGTAGCAGTCAAGATGCTTTTATCTTCAGCCATCTCGGATTCATATATCCTCGGCGATATTAGCTCATCAGCTTACGTGCGCATTCATCGCATTCATGTCATAAACATTGATGTCACACGCATTGCATCATGCATCATAACATTGAATACAACTAACCCTTTTCCTTTTCAGGAAAGATCGGTCGACAGACACAGATCATCTCCCAAGATTCCTCCGGAAATAGTTCAGATGTGACCCGGACACGGCGACATTTTGATACTTATTCCAGATTCATTCAGACGCATCATCAAGAAACCCTACACCGGTTCCTCTTCAACTTCGAGATTTCTGAAAATAGTTTACGGATTCTTCCCTACAACGGATGTCAATCTACCAACTTGTTCAAACTCTTCTCAACTTCAAAACAGTTTACGGATTCTTCCCTACAACGGATGTCAATCTACCAACTGATTCAGACTCTTCTTAATTTTTGAAAATAGTTTACGGACATGTCCCAACAACGGATACTGCTCTATTACTTATTCAATCTCGGAGAGTTCACAGATTCTCCCGACATGGACGTCAATCTGCTGCTTGTTCAGATCCCTAATTCAGAGATGTCCCAAAACATGGAGGCCCTTCTGATACTTGTCCACTCACCATTGACATACAGTTCAACGTCACCATATGGCATCTATAAGCCCATCCTCCTACCAGCAGTCGCCGAATGGCATCTGTAAGCCCATTCTCAGATGGCATCTCTAAGCCCATCCCCCGACAAAATTTCTCTCACACCAGATGGCATCTTTAAGCCCATCACCAAATGGCATCTTTGAGCCCATTCACATCTACCATCATATCACCGAGCGCAAATTTTCTGGGCACATTAGTGTCCAATCTCCTTTTACCTTCAAGTCGCGAAAGGCAAACTTGCCAATCTAACTCTTCAGGTCCAAGAAGATTGAACAGGGGCAACTGTTGTACCCCAAAATTTGCCCTCGCGCTTTTCCACAAGAAATCTCAGCTTCAGACATTTCCTGATTCTTCAAACTGGCTCAAGAATCGGACAAACGGACTTTTCTTGACAGTCAAGCAAAATTAGGGTTTTTACTGGTTTTCAGAGCTCTGGATTGTTTCATACAGTTGGCTCAGGGTTTTGGTTAATTTTGGCTCAGTTTTGATCAGGCGAGCGTTATTTGGCATTTAATCAGGAGTTAAGGTTTTATGGGCATATTCTCAGAAGAATTTAAATTCCACAGCACTTCGCAGTTTATTCCGAGATTCGGGTTAAAATTCGCGTTATCTTGGTTTAATCAGTAAAAGAGACAGTGGTTTGAATTCAGTACGTTTTGATTGGTCCAGTCAGATACAGTATGCAGTATTGGGTTCACAGTGTTTATGGCAAATCAGTGAAGAAGGAATGCGCTTGGTCAGTTCAGTTTGGTTGACTGCTGCTTTGCTTTGGATATCGGAAGAGACAGGTTTAATTGATCAATATTGTTATTATTTAAGTTATTTATTATTCTAAAAAATTGAATGATTGAAATTTATTTTTCAATTGTTTTAATTCTAAGAATTTTAAATAAATAAATAAACAATAAAGAAATTAGAATTAATTGGATAATTTAGATTTTATTGATATTTGAATTATTTGTACAAATTGTTGTTTATAATTTAAATTATGAACAATAATATATACATTAATTTAAAATATTACATGAAATAGAAACTATCCTATTCTCTAATATTCTTCATTCTTCACTCCGCTCCGGTGCTCCATTTTTATCTGCAAAAAGAGCAAGAAAAGTCAGAAAGCAGTTAATTAAAAGAGACAGTTAATTTGCTCATCATTAGGGGCCACTGACTGGGATCAGTTGACCCTCTCTGCAAATCACGGGATTTCTCCCGGTTCACAAAGAGGGAAGAATTCTATTTTGTTTCATTCATGAATGTCAAATGCATAAGTTACAAATTTCAAGCTGCATAAAATCTCAATTTCAAATCCAAAGTTCAAACTGTATTAGTTCAAATCCAATTCCCACTTCCTATCAAATGCCAAAGATATCAAAGAAAATCAAGGAAGTACAATTGCTGCAAAGTCAAAATCCCAAGATATCAAAGAAATGCAAAAAGTGTAGCACAACACAAAAGCTGGATAAAGAAGATGCAGAAAATGTGTTATGCAAGCTAAATATATTAGTCATCATTTCCCATAGGCCCCTTCAGAGCATAGTACAACAATAAATCATATTAAATTCAAAAAAATTGTACTATGCAGAGAGAAAAAGGGAGATAAAGCAGCAGTAGGCAGAGTCCAGGTCTGAGGCATAGATAGTAGGACATAACAAAAAAATATACAAGACTCCAAAACTGATAAGCAAAAAGGGAGAAGAGAAATATACAAAACTGAGGAAGCAAAAGCCTCATTACTGTCAAGGGAAGGAAACCTGCATAAACCATACTGTCCAACAAAACCAGCAGCCTAGCCACATAAACTTGTCACAAGGCCATCAAACAAAAACATAAATCCATCAACCTGCAGTCAAACCTGAACAACCAAAACCAATACCCTGTCTTAACAAAAACCATCAAACCTGAACAACCTAAAAAAAACCTTGTTAAGTCCAACAACAAACTAAAACATAACCCCTCAACCCTACTGCACCAGCAAAATCCAAGCACAGGCCAAATCTCATAAAACCAGAACTTCAAGCCTACTGCATGACAAAAAAGTCAGAAGGCCTGAAACCTCATTTTTCGGTCAAAAGCAAAGAACCTGCATCCTCCTTACAATATCATACAACTCTGCCTCAATACACAAGGTCCACAAGCCAATACAAAGCAAAAAAAAAAGAGATAAGAAGAAAATATACAATCTGCATAACCAAGACTGTGTTACACCCAAGCTTCAAAAACCTGAACCACCAGAACCTGCAAACTAAATTACCAAACTGAAGCAAACCATAACCATCAAACACAACCTCAAATTTCAAACATTCAAAAGAAACCTGATAAGCAAAGTACAAAGCCTGCTAATGCCCTGAAGCAAATACATTACCAACACCCTGTCATAACCAAAAACCATTCAAAGCCTCACCCTCAAGGCCATCAAAAACACCACTACTGTCATCACCAAAACTCTTTTCAATCCAAGCAACTCAATATCCAGGGCAACAAAAACCCTCAGAATCCTGGATTCATCATAGGGCGAGGAGGAAACACGTCAAATCAAGGCAACACGAGAGAGGAAGAGCTAGCATCCAGCATATCCAAGTCATTCAGAACAACAACTCAAGGCAACCTAGGCCCTCAGACCTCTGAGGCCATCACTGGGCAATAAATCTCAAAAAACATACAGATTCCCAAAGGTAACACGAAAGAAGAAGAAGAAAGAAGCATGTCCAGGGCAACTCAACACATATTCAAAGGCAACAGTGGCATAGAGAAAGAAGATAAAGAAGTGAATTGAAAGAAAGGGGTTCTCAGCATAAGTCATCATCAAAACCCTAATAAGCAAAAGAAATATACACGAATACCAGGAAAGCATCCAAGCAAGCTTCCAGCCTCATCACCGAATCTCCGGCCTCCTAAGCATCACGCCCTCCACCTCTTCCCCATCTCCAAGATCAGGTAGTGAATTTTCTCCCTCTCTTTCTCCACCACCTCACAATAACACAGATTTAAGAGTCAAAAATTCAAATCAAAAACATGCGATTCGTAAAAAAGGGGAAAAGAGATAAGAACATAAAGCGTTGTAATCGAACCTTAAATCAAGAGGACGCGAAGCTTACGCCCTGGAGGGAAGAGAGTTCGGGAGTAACGCTGGTGGCCGGAGGAAGCATTCAGGGAAGTGAAGATGATCGGAGAAGATGAACTTATGTACGGCGCCGCTGTCAACCCTAAGCATTTTTGCCTCGACTGAATAACATCCCTAACCCTAATTTTTGTTTCCAGACACCATGGGCCTTACCCACTCCACTCTGCGCCTAAGCCCATTAAGATTTTCATTTTTCTAATAAAACATTTTCATTAATACTAACCAATATTATTTATATTATACAAACTCTTTTTGTCACAAAAATCATAAATAATATCATGCCTTTTTTTATCATATAGTTAAACATCTTTTTTTCTTTTATGTATATTTGTATATAAAATAATAAGATACTTTTTATACATAATTAGCTTGAAAATATTTCTTAATACACATTAAAATATATTTGTATATAAAATAATACATATCATTTTTATCATATAGTTAACTTGGAAACTTGTTTTAATTAAAATACATTTGTACACATCATGTAATTAAAAATTCAAAATACTTTTTTATTCTTTTAATTAATTTACTTTTGTACATAACAATATATACATTTTTCTAATATTAAAATTCACAAACATTTGACTAAAATACATTTAAATCAAAACACTTTCTTTTTTCTTTTGTACATAATTAAACATACAAAAATCAAAGATTCATTAAGACGCATATCTAGGTCAAAAAACCCTAATACGATTCAACTTCACAATTCACACTTGTACATAATTACACATACTCATATACATCTCACATTTACACTTACACAATACATTGCCCTATACACATTTTTATCTTATATTTGTATATTCGATATTTACATTTGATTGCGCATTCGATTTGGTTGTAACTTATTGGATACTATAAGTCTCATCCCCTTTGTACATTTATACCCCCACTCCCAGACACTATTTTGTAATAGCGTAGATTTTATATTTCCGCAATTTACAGCTTTCAATTATACCATGGTTAGACCTAGGGTTTGTATGTACATAAAATCAAACGCTAGATAACCTAATACAAAGACAAATACATGTAATCAATACACAATCACACTTGCACCCCCTAGGGTAATCTCACATGTTGCCTTCCAAAATGGGCCATGCTTGCACGTCGAGTATCTTTGGCAAAACAAAATCAAATGATCATTAGTCCCTCAAAATGTTGCCTAAACGGAATGATCATAGTCCCTTCAAAGCAAATTGCCAAAGACACTTGGCATCATTGCATTCATGGTCCATACGATGACCCGCGCCCGTCCCGAATAAACTTCCTAAACGCAAGATTGTCCACCAATTTCAATGGTGGAACAAAATTGTTAAAAGGGGTTAAAACATGACAAAAACCTTTGAGTACAATAGGGTAGACAAAACTCTTAGTTACTTGAGATCAAACTTGCAAAAACAGTTGCCTTCTTTTCAAAAACCACAATCCACGATACTTTCAAACAAACTCTCAAAAACATTTTGAAACATCTTTTCGAAAAGATACACGCCTTTGTAAAACATTCGAGTAAAGAATTATTACAAGGTTAGCCTAAGACAAGGCATCTTTCTCCAAAACGTTTTCAAAAAACACCCACACACACATCATTTTCAAAGCAATCGAAAAACAAGGCAAGTGATCTAAAAAACCAAGTAACTAAGAGCCCATGGATAATCATGGATGAAAAGGGTGCTAATACCTTCCCTTTTCATAATCTACCCCCCGAACCCACGAAATATCTCAAAAGGTTTTTGCTGTGCTTTTTTAACCTTTCCTTTAGGATAAAATAAAAAGTCGGTGGCGACTCTTGCTCAACCGCACAAGTGCGAATGCGAACGCAAAACACTAGTCAGTTCTCCCACCGTATCACAGTCTGGAAGGATAGCCAGATGGCAAATGATCTTGACCGAGTATGACATCCAGTACACCACCCAAAAAGCTATAAAAGGGAGTGTATTAGCTGACCATCTGGCTCATCAGGCTGTCGAAGACTATCAACCCATGAGATTTGACTTCCCGGACGAGGACATCATGAATTTGGACAACATTAAAGGTGACGGACCGTATGACGAACCCGAAAAGGGATCCCGATGGACCCTGTACTTTGATGGTGCTTCAAATGCACTCGGAAACGGCATTGGCGCAGTACTCATTTCTCCAGAAGGATGCCACACTCCTTTCACGGCCCGACTTTGCTTCAGTTGCACAAACAATATGGCTGAGTATGAAGCCTACATCTTTGGTCTCAAGGCTGCTATAGACTTGGGGATCAAATCTTTGATCGTATTCGGGGACTCGGCTTTGGTCATCAGCCAGATCAAAGGAGATTGGGATACCAAACATCCTAATCTTATTCCATACAAAGAACATGTTCTGACATTGTTGCCTCACTTCGAGCAAATTACCTTCGAGCACTTTCCGCGAGAAGAGAATCAGCTAGCAGATGCTCTAGCCACAATGTCCTCCATGTTTAAACTCAACTGGGATAACGAGGCTCCCCAAATCACCATCGAGCGAATGGATGAACCCGCGCATTGTCACGAGATTAATACCGAAGAAGTAGTGGAACAACCTTGGTTCCATGAAATCAAAAGGTATCTCGAGACCCAAGATTATCCTGAAGGAGCTTCCGTGAATGACAAGAAGTTCTTAAGGAAATTCGCTGCTAAGTTCTTCCTGAGCAACATCATCCTTTACAAACGAAGCCATGATTATGTATTACTCCGATGTGTGGATAAGGCTGAAGCAGGGTTGATCATGACTGATATACACAGTGGCCCATTTGGCACTCACTTGAGCGGGCATACAATGGCTAAGAAGATCCTAAGGGCAGGCTATTACTGGTCTACCATGGAGACTGATTGCCATCAACATTCCCGTACTTGTCACAAGTGTCAAGTCTATGCTGACAAAGTTCATATCCCTCTGGTTCCCCTCAACATCCTGACTGCTCCATGGCCCTTTGCAATGTGGGGCATTGATATGATTGGAGAGATCAAGCCCACGGCTTCCAACGGACATCGCTTCATCCTGGTTGCCATTGACTACTTCACTAAATGGGTCGAAGCAGCTTCCTTCGCCTCCGTCACCAAAAATGTGGTTGCCCGCTTTATCAAGCAAAATCTCATATGTCGGTACGGTGTTCCAGATAGGATTATCACAGACAACGGTACAAATCTGAATAACACAATGATCACTGCATTATGCGAACAGTTCAAGATTTATCATCACAATTCATCTCCCTATCGGCCGAAGATGAACGGTGCTGTTGAAGCTACGAACTAAAACATTAAGAAGATTATTCAGAAAATGACAGTCACTTACAAAGACTGGCATGAGATGTTACCGTTTGCACTGCATGGATACCGTACAACGATACGTACTTCAACTGGGGCAACCCCATTTTCTTTGGTTTATGGCATGGAAGCTGTTTTGCCTATGGAAGTTCAGATCCCGTCTCTAAGGATTATGAAAGATGCAGGTTTGAATGAAGATGATTGGATGCAAACCCGACTTGATCAACTCAATCTGATCGACGAAAAGCGACTTGCGGCTATATGCCATGGTCAGGCGTATCAAAAACGGATGATCAAGGCCTTCAATAAGAAAGTCAGACGTCAAGTGTATCAAGTCGGAGATCTAGTAGTCAAGCGGATTATCTTGCCGCAAAGTTATCCCAGGGGCAAATGGACTCCTACATATGAAGGACCATTTGTGATCAAGAGCATATTTTCTGGTGGTGCAATGATTCTGACCACCATGGACGGCGACGATTTGCCGCACCCTGCGAACGCAGACATAGTCAAAAGATACTACGCATAAAATAACCCGACAAGTCGAAAACCCGAAAGGGAGGCTTGGGCAAAAAATGGGCATCCCGGTGAACCGAAAATCCGAAAGGGCGGTTCAGGCAAAAATTAGGGATAAAAACAAAAAAATCTGTACACCCGGAAAGTCGAAAACACGAAAGGGCGGCTTGGGCAAAAAGGGGTTTCCCGGTGGATCGAAAACCCGAAAGGGCGATTCAGGCAAAAGTTAGGGAATTAAAGCGTATGACTATGTCTCGTCGGATCACTTCCAGGACAGTCTCTTCATCAACCGGTTCCAGGTTTCTGATCAATCCAGCCATCGTCAAACGAAGCATTGAATGGACAGATGTTCAGAGTTGTGAAAGCTACAGCAGAATGGAATCCCATGGAATTATTTCACATAGCCATCTTTATTTTGTATAAATTTTTCGAATATTTACGACAAGATCCTCTTACTAGGATGATTGTCTCTTTTGTACAAATATACCCAAAGAAAATCAATACAAATACTCTTCCCAAAATTTGTGTCGTTTCCTTTTTTCTTTTTCTCTTGCACTATTTGTTTTATTTTGAGAAACGTCCAATGTTTTGTTAAATAGGCATATGCATTTGAAACATGATCACTTCCTAATTGAACCTAAGAAAAGGATTACTGATAAGATGAAAGTACAAACGGATATTTTGACACCCTTTCAAAGGAAATCCCTCAAGATTTGTAATCCACATCCCTGGCAAACCCTGAGGTCTACCTCCAGCGGACCCTCGAAGCTTATCCCCAGTAAGGTTCCGAAGGGTATCTCCCCGCAGAGTACGGACGTCCCTCCCGAGTTTTATTCAAAGTTATTCCTCACAAAGGCTTATAACTGGGTTATCCTCAGCTAACGACCAGGGGAGATCGCACTCGCCAGAGTTCTTCCCATCCCCAGCGGAGTTCCTCAAAATTCCCCCAACAATAACTTATCAAAACTATCCCCGGAGGAGTTTATCTTTGCAAATCCCCAGCCAGAGAATCTTCCGGAAATCATTTTCCCTCAGAGTTTAAGCTTCAGTATCCCCAGCAGATCAAAAGCTTCAAATGGACAATCCCCAGCGGAGTCAGACTTTTAAACCTTCTCCCCACAGAGTTTTTAGGAAGAAAAATCTTGAGTTCCCCAGTGAAATCTCCAGAGATACTGCTCTCCAAGCTGAAGATTCTCAATCTGGCATCCCCAGCATTAAATCTACTAGTTTGGTACTCCCCAGTAGAAGACTTTAGGAATTCCCCAGAAGATTGGTATACAACCCAAGCTCCAGGTTCCCCAGTAACGACCCAGGACTTATTTTCCCCGGCAGCAGTCAGGATACTTCTATCTTCCGCTATCCCGGATTCATCTATCCTATGCAAGACAGCTCTCCAACTTACATACGCATCCATTTACATTCATAACGCCATAATATACATTGTATCATGCATCATAGCATTGCATACAACTAACTCTTTGCCTTTTCAGGTAAGATCAGTCGACAGACTAAAATCATTCAACTTCAAGATTTCTGAAAACAGTTCACGGGTTCTCCAAGTAAACGGATGTTAACCTATCACTTGTTCAGATTCTTCCCAAGACTTCTGAAAACAGTTCATGGATCCTTCCCAAGTAACGGATGTTAATCTATCAACTTGTTCAGATGCAACTTTTTGAAGACAGTTTACGGAAGCTTCCCAACAACGGATGCTGCTCTATTGCTTATTCAAATCTCAAGATTTCTGAAAACAGTTCACGGGTTCTCCAAGTAAACGGATGTTAACCTATCACTTGTTCATATTCTTCCCAAGACTTCTGAAAACAGTTAATGGATTCTTCCCAAGTAACGGACGTTAATCTATCAACTTGTTCAGATGCAACTTCCTGAAAACAGCTTGCAGGTTCCTCCCAACAACGGATGTCAACCTATTGTTTGTTCAGACCCCCAAATCAGAAATGGTCCAAAGCTTGGACACTTTCCTGATATTCCCTTCCAGATGGCATCTTTAAGCCCATCCCCGACAAGTTTCTGTCACTACTCCTGATGGCATCATTAAGCCCATCTCCAAATGGCAACTCTAAGCCCATTCCCGCATCCGATGCTTTGATGAGTGCAAATTTCCGGGCACTCTAGTGTCCAATCTCCTTTTACCCTCGAGTCACGAAAGGCAAGCTTGCCAATCTAAATCTTCAGGTTCAAGAAGATTGAACAGGGGCAACTGTTGTACCCCAAAATTTGCCCTCCCATTTCTCATTGATTTCTCCTCACAAAGCTCTTGAAGCTCAAGACCCAGTTAGGGTTTCATCTGCTCAAGACTCCTCCTTGCACTGCTAACCCCAAATTAGGATTTGTGTTTGCACAAAGATGTTTTGACCTAAAGTGCCCAAGATGACTTTCTTGCTTCATATTGACCTCCTAAGTTTATCCATACCAAGTTTCAAGTTCTGATTCCAAATTTTGCCCAGTCAATTGGACAGTTGACCTAGAAATCAACTGTATTGGGGAAAAAGTCAACTGTGGCCAATTGACAGTCAAATCTCATGAAATTTGATCCACATCAACACTATGAACTCATATGGTCCATTTGATCAAGTTTGGATCACAATTCCACAAGAAATTTGATCAGATCACTAAAAGGGCAAAATGGTCATTTTTAGGGTTTTGACTGTACAGAGGCAATTTTTGACTGTTTGACCTAGCCAATGGCAAACCAAGCTCACATATGGACTCAAGGACCCTATGGAATTATCTTGACATGCTCAACAAGTTCAAAAGATCCCAAGTACACAAGATTGACAGTTGAATTTCCCAGTCAATTGATCAGTTTTGACTGTATACTGAAAAGTCAAACTTTGACTTTTTGGTCAAAATCAAAGGTCAAGATTCATTTTTCATCAAAACATGCCAAATCATGAAACTTGTTCACCAAGAAATCACAAATTGCAAATTAGGGTTAGAAAATGGAATTTTTCATAACTTAGAATTTTTCTAAGTTATGAAAAACCCTAATTTTTTTCCAACTTTGCCCCACCTTTTCACCAAGATCCATTTGGATTCAAACAAAAGTCAAAACATTAAAGTTGTAGCTTGTTGCATAATCTACAACTTTGATTCACAAAGTTTTCTCATTTGAAGCTTGTATCTCAAGTTACAATTTTTTGAATAAGGGCACTAAACCATTTTTAACTTAGTGAAAATTTAACCTATTTTGACAAGGTTTTCTACCCCACTTCAAGGCCATTTTTCATGCACTTCCACTTGGAATTTCAATTTGCATTTCAAAGAGGGATTGTAGTACACATTCCAAGCTTTCCAAAATGTCCAAGAACTTCTCAAACAACCTCATGGTTAGAGAGAATCGAATTTCACAATATAGCAAAAAACCACTTTGCTCATGACCAAGTTCCATGTTCATGATCTTGCAAATTTGAACTCAGCATGCTTTAGGCTAGATTACAGGTCCTTAAACCAAGTTACACTCCATAATTTAATGCTTGTTCATTGTTCCAAAGTGTTGTTCCATGAGTTCAAGCATTGTACACAAGATTGATCCATTTTTAGATAAAGTGAATTAGCCATTTTGGTAAAAGTTCACTTTATGTCAATTTAGAAATCCAACAAGTACAAGCTAAATCCTTTTGGCACAAGATTATGGACAAATTGCTCTGATCAAGAGAGGATTATGCAGCACATTAAGAGGCCCCCTACATGCCTAGAAAGCCAACTTGCTTTTGTTGCTTAAGAAAGAAGAAAAGTTCCATAACTTGTGACAACTTCCATCTCAGCCTTAGAACAAGAAAGCAAATATTGTAGACACATTCCAAACATCCCAACCAAGCTTTTGCACGAATCCTTGACCTCTCAAACACTCTCCATCTCAGAAACACCATCAAACTGCTCAAACAGGGCAAGGCCTGCAGTTTGAGTGCCATCTCTCAATCCCTTCAAGCATTCTTGTCCAAACTTGTTCCTCTACCTTCCTTACAACCTATGCAAGCTATCCAGAAGCTAAGACACGATCTGTAATTGCTCTAACCACTTCTACCATTTTCACATCTTTGACTTGCAGGTGAAGTTCTACAGCTTGATTCAGAAGCTTTCAAGACAAAGTAAACATTGGAATAGCATCCCTGGACCTCAAGGAAGCTTTTCCAATCATCACCTTGCACTGAAAGTTCCTCATTCTCCAGATAGAAGTTCAACTGAATAGGTAAAATTTTGAACTCGTATCTCTCTTATTATGCATCTTTAGTCTTAAGTTTGTGAAGAAACAAGGTTCTACTCATAGCCCTGAGCATGTACATAGCTTTACATTTCATTTCTTTTGCCTGAGTTGAGAGAATTTAAGCTTTGAAAATGGCAGAAAGTTTAGGTCAAGATTTGGGATTGATAAAATTCTCTCTCATTTCTGAGAGTTAGGATGAGTTTTTTATATATTTGGAATCGTGATTCAATGTTTGACATGTTTTGTGTTGAAAGTTTGTGCAAAATCTCAAAGAATCGGGATGTTTGAATCTCTGTAACAAGGCGCGCGTTTTTGGCCAAAGGTTGAAGAAGAAGTGGATTGGGCTGGGCCTGTATCATTTTGCTATCCACACCATTTTTTCTGTTTCACACCCCTGAGCCCATTTGCTGCATTTTTTAACATTTTTGACTTTTTCTTTTTTTATTTGGCTCATTTATTTTTTCTCAACATGTTAAAATTTTGAAAATATTTTTCTCATCATTTTTTGATTTTATTTGGTATTTATTTGATTTTCCTTTAGTTTATACATAAATATATATATATATATATATATATATATATATATATATATATATATATATATATATATATATATATATATATATATATATATATATATATATATATATATATATATATATATATATATATATATATATATATATATATATATATATATATATATATATATATATATATATATATATATATATATATATATATATTATTACTTAGAATAAAATAGAAAAATATGTAAAAATACTTCTATTTTTGTTTTTATTTTATATTATCCTCTGAAAATATTTTATATAAAAAATACTATTTTCTAAAAAAATTTAATTATTATTATTATTATTTGTATATAATACATATTTAAAATAATATAAGTATACATATATATATATTAATATACTTAGAATAAAAATATCAAATAATGTACATATTTTATTTTTTAATATTTAATACTAAAAAAGGCCTTTTTACAAATATACCATATTTTATTTTATTTTTGTATGTAAATAATAAATATTATGTGAATTAATTAATTAATATACATTTTGATTAAAATTAGGGTTTTTTTTGCCCTAAATATGAAAATACTAAAAAATAATACCCTTTTATTTTCTTATTTTATTTTACATAAACAAACATTTTTTTTCATACATATATAAAAACTTTCTTTTTGCATTTTGCATATTTATTTAATTTCTATTTAATTATGAAATTTATTTACCTTGCAAATATTCAAAAATGATGTAATAATTTAGATTTAAATTCTTGTCTAAATATCCCCCATTTGTAAATTTGTACCCCCCTCCCTATATTATTATGTTGTAATAGCGTAGGAATTTAAATTTCGCACTTTATACGCTTTCTAATTATGCCATGTTAGAATTAGGGTTTGCATGTGAAAAACGATAAAAAATAGTTTGACCTAATACAAGATAAATGAGCATGAAAATAAACAACACATCTCACACTTGCACCCCTAGGGTATTCCACTTTGTTGCCTTCAAATAATTGGGCCATATTGCATGTTGAACTTCTTTGGGCAAAACAAACAAATCAAATGATCATAAGTCCCTCAAAATGTTGCCTAAATAAATGGTCAAGTCCCTTTTAAAGAAAAATTGCCCAAAGACATTTAACACTATTGCAATTATGGTCTAAACGATGACCCGCGCCTGTCCCTTTCACCTCCTAAGATAAGATTGTCCACCAAATGCAATGTTGGAACAAAATTGTCAAAAGGTTTGAAACATAACAAAAATCTTTGAGAAAATTTTTGGGTAGATAAGCTCTTAAGTACTTGTCAACTTTCCAAGAAAACACTTGCCTAATTTCAAAATCCACTTCACAAACACTTTCAAAATCAACTTTTCAAACCCTTGAAACATCTTTTCAAAAAGACAAACACCTTTTGTAAAACATTCGAGTAAAGAATTGTTACAAGGGTAGCCTATACAAGGCATCTTTTTCAAAACCTTTTCAAAACCACACACCAAGCACCATTTCAAACAATTGAAAACCAAGGCAAGTTGATCTAAGCAAGTGCCTAAGAGCCCATGGATAACCATGGATAGAAGGGGTGCTAATACATTCCCCTTCTATAATCTACTCCCCGAACCCAAGAAAAATCTCAAAGGTTTTTGCTGTGCTTTTTAAACCTTTCCTTAGGATAAAATAAAAAGTCGGTGGCGACTCTTGCTCAACCGAAACATCTGCGAAAACAAAATGCAAAACCATAGTCAGTTCTCCCACCGTATCACACATGCCATATACCAACGAAAAAGGAGTTTCCCCTGTTGAAGTACGTGTCGTGGTACGATATCCATGCAGAGCAAACGGTAACATCTCATGCCAGTCCTTGTAGGTGACTGTCATCTTTTGAATGATCTTCTTGATATTTTTGTTTGCGGCTTCAACAACACCGTTCATCTTCGGCCGATAGGGAGATGAATTGTGATGATAAATCGTGAACTGCTCGCATAGAGAAGTGATCATAATGTTGTTCAAATTTGTACCGTTGTCCGTGATAATCCTGTCGGGGATACCATACCGGCATATGAGGTTCTGCTTGATGAAACGGGCAACCACATTCTTTGTAACTGAGGCGTAGGAAGCTGCTTCGACCCATTTGGTGAAGTAATCAATAGCTACCAAGATGAAGCGATGTCCATTGGATGTCGTAGGCTTGATCTCTCCAATCATGTCAATGCCCCACATCGCGAATGGCCAAGGAGCTGTCAGAACGTTGAGAGGAACAAGAGGAATATGTACCTTGTCGGCATAGACTTGGAATTTGTGGCAAGTACGGGAATGTTGATGACAATCCGCTTCCATGGTAGACCAGTAGTAGCCTGCCCTTAGAACCTTCTTAGCCATCGTATGTCCGCTCAAGTGGGTGCCAAATGTGCCACTATGTATCTCGGTCATGATTAACTCTACTTCAACCTTGTCCACACAACGAAGTAGAACACAATCATGGCTGCGCTTATAAAGGATACCATTTCTCAGGAAGAACTTGGCATCAAATCTCCTGAAGAACTTTTTGTCATTGACTGAAGCTCCTTCAGGGTATTCTCAGGTCTAGAGATACCTTTTGATTTCATGAAACCAGGGTTGTTCCACTACTTCTTTGGTATTAATCTCATGACAATGCGCAGGTTCTTCCATTCGCTCGATGGTGATTTGGGGAGCCTCGTTATCCCAGTTGAGTTTAAACATGGAAGACATTGTAGCCAGAGCATCGGCTAACTGATTTTCTTCTCGTGGGAAATGCTCGAAGGTAATTTGCTTGAAATGAGGCAACAATGTCAAGACATGTTCTTTGTATGGGATAAGATTAGGATGTTTGGTGTCCCACTCTCCTTTGACTTGTCTGATAACCAAAGCCGAGTCCCCAAATACGACCAAAGATTTGATTCCCAAGTCTATAGCAGCCTTGAGACCAAAGACGCAAGCTTCATATTCATCCATGTTGTTGGTACAACTGAAGCAAAGTCGGGCAGTAAAGGGTGTATGGCAACCTTCCGGGGAAATGAGTATCGCGCCGATACCGTTGCCGAGTGCATTTGAAGCACCATTAAAGTATAGGGTCCATCGGGATCCTTAATTAGGTCCGTCATACGGTCCGTTGCCTTCAATGTTGTCCAATGTCATGATGTCCTCGTCAGGGAAGTCCAATCTCATAGATTGGTAATCTTCGACAGCTTGATGAGCTAGATGGTCAGCTAGTACACTCCCCTTTATAGCTTTTTGGGTAGTATACTGGATGTCATACTCAGTCAGGATCATTTGCCATCTAGCGATTCTTCCAGATAAAGCAGGCTTCTCGAAGATATACTTGATCGGATCCATCTTGGAAATCAACAAAGTGGTATGAGTCAACATATACTGCCTTAGCCGGCGAGCAGCCCATACCAAAGCGCAACAAGTTTTCTCGAGCAGTGAGTAGCGAGTCTCACAGTCGGTAAACTTTTTGCTAAGGTAATAAATGGCATGCTCTTTTCGGCCAGACTCATCATGTTGGCCCAGTACGCACCCCATTGAGTTATCCAAAACAGTCAGATACATGATTAACGGCCTTTCTTCGACGGGTGGCATCAAAATAGGAGGTTCCAGTAAATACTCCTTGATTTTATCAAAAGCAACTTGACAACCATTGTTCCATTCAACTACCTGATCTTTCTTCAACAGTTTGAAGATTGGTTCACAGGTAGATGTCAGGTGAGAGATGAACCTCGCAATATAGTTTAAGCGTCCCAAGAATCCTCTAACCTCCTTTTCAGTGCAGGGGGCATGCATTTCTTGTATAGACTTTACTTTAGCAGGATCAACCTCAATGCCTTTGTTGCTGACTAAATCCCAAAAGTTTACCAGACCTAACTCCAAAAGTACACTTGCTTGGGTTCAGTCTGAGCTTATACTCCTTCAACCTGACAAACAACTTCTACAAATGATTAAGGTGTTCTTCTTCCGTCTGTGATCGAGCTATCATGTCGTCTACGTAAACTTCGATCTCATGATGTATCATATCATGAAACAAAGCTACCATGGCGCATTGATAGGTTGCCCCTGCATTCTTCAGTCCGAATGGCATCACTTTGTAGCAGAAGGTACCCCATTGCGTGACAAAAGTAGTTTTCTCCATGTCCTCGGGGGCCATTTTGATCTGGTTGTATCCCGAGAATCCGTCCATGAAAGAAAATACTTTGTGCTGAGCTGTATTATCAACCAAAATATCGATATGTGGCAGTGGAAAATCGTCTTTAGGGCTAGCCCTGTTTAAATCCCGATAGTCCACACACATTCTGACTTTGCCGTCCTTCTTAGGCACGGGCACAATGTTAGCAACCCATTGTGGATATGATGTAACAGCCAAAAAGCCAGTGTTGAATTGCTTCATTACCTCAGCTTTGATCTTCTCAGACATGTCGGGCCTCATTCAGTGGACCTTTTGCTTGATCGGTGGACAGTCTTCTCTTGTAGGGAGACGGTGAACCACAATATCTGTGTCTAATCCTGGCATGTCTTCATAAGACCAGGAGAAGATTTCAACATATTCATTCAGCAACTGCACTAAGCGCTCTTTGACATTTGGTTCCAGGTTGGCACCCACTTTTACCTCTTTCCTGTCTTCCTCTATTCCCAAGTTGATGGTTTCTAACAACTCTTCATGAGGTAGAATAGCCCTCTCTTCTTGTTGCAAAAGTCTGGCTAACTCTCCCGGCACTTCACAATCTTCGTCAACTTCGTACTCAGCATGATTGACCAAAAACTTTAGAGTTAACGAAGGCTGAAGCAGAATAGTTACCCATGGAATCCGGAGTGGATGGGTACCTGCATTTGTGAGTGTGGGTGTGTGTAAGGGATAGCCATCCTTAAACAAACAAAAATGCAAAAGGAAAGAAAATGAACACAACAGTTTATAGATGAAAAACGTCCAATGATTCATTAAAACATGGCATATGATAATGAAGAAAATCAAGCCCTTACAAATGGACCTACATGCCCCGGGCAAGGCGTGAGGTGAAAATAGTGTACGAATTGTTTTAGTTATTACAGACCGAAAATAGGAAATTGTTCAAAGATAAAATTACTGGTTGATAAAGGTGATGGGAATAAAATCCTTTGCTTCCCAGTTGCTTAAACCCCCTTCGACGGTCGAAAAGATCCAATCTTCAAAGTGGCCCTCTTCATCTTCATCTTCTACAACATTAATTTCGTGGTGAGTGATCCTTACAGGTGGCCTTCCAGTCTTGGAACGACGCATAGCCTTTTGTCTTGCAGCTATAAACCCTAGTCCAAATTTGTCTGTCTTATGGGGAAAATCAGGCAATTGCCCCCATACTATACTCTTCCCTTCTTTGATCACCGCCTTTGCGTCCTTGAGAGATGCCATCCTAGGCACATGCTTGGGAACAAGAGGTACCTCAACCATTATCTTCGCAACTGCTACCTCAGGAGAAACTTCCTCAAAATGTTGGTGTTGTACCCCAAAATTTGCCCTCCCATATTCTTCAAGAAATTGCCAAGTCAAGCTTCAAAATTCCCCAAGGGTTGCACAGTGCAAAGACCTCCTGAGCAGTCAAAATTAGGGTTTGTTTTCTGATCAAGAAAATGAAGTTTTCAATGGTCCAATCAAGTCTCACATGCCTATAAACATGGTCAAGCATCTTCATACCAAGTTTCAAGACTTTCAGCATAAAATTGCACAGTCAAAACCCTAATTGCACTACAGTCGACTGTAGGGGCAAAATGGTCATTTGGCAGTCAAAAGTTCAAATTTTTGGTCAACATATCATTTTGAAGCCACAAACATCATTTGATCAATGCTTGATCATGATTCTCAAAGCTTGGCTCAAAAATCATCAAAATGCAAAAGTTTCCTTATTTGGACAGTTGAAAAAGTCAACTGTAAGTTGACCAGGGCATAACTTTCACATGGATCATCAGAAAAATTCCATCCAAATCTCATTTTGAAGAGAAAGACATTTCCTACAACTCATCTTCATACTTCAAGTCCAAGAAATGCTCTCACAAAAAGTTATCAATTTCAACATTATAGGTCATTTTCAAAAGTCAACAAAAAGGGACTTTAAGTCAAAGGCCATAACTTGAGATTGGTAAATCAAAATGACATGGGACCAAAGGCATTGGTTAGAGGACTCAAAGACCTCTCCGAAATGTCCAAGAACATGAGAAAAGCTTAAAAATTGAGCAAGTTATGCCTTGTGGAAGTTGGGAAATTTTTGGATATTTTGAAAAGTCAACATTGATTCAAATGACCTAAAATTGCTAATGGGCCCATTTTTCTTCCATAATTCATCATCCATGGCATGTGTACGACAACTTGGCCCAAAGGGAAGTTTTATTCATTTTTTATTTATTTATTTGAATTTTTATTAACAATAATTCATTTAAATCAAATTAAATACATGAAAAATGCTTAACCTAAAGTTTTAAATCTTTTTGTGCATGTTTTACTCTCAATATTTCGTGCCTAGCTCAATATAGAAAGATTTGGATTAAATTGATCTTAATTGGTACAAAAGCACATGGAAAATATTTGGTTAAAGATCTTGAAAATCAAATTTTCAAAACCATGAATGCAAGAGATTTGGATGATTATTTTTAACCTAATTCATTACTACATATGCAAGGATCACAACCCTAGTGCAAATACACACGCAGCTGCTCAGAAAACCCCATTCACAAATTGGAATTTTTTGCAAAAAACTCATAACTGAAAACATCTTTGCAGGTTGATTCAAGGCACGATTTTTATCTCATTAGCTTCCTCAAGCATCACTGAACATTTCCCAATCAAGAACATTCTTCAAAGCTTAAGGAATTGGTATACAGAATTTGAAATATCTCATGAAAAATTCATAATCGTGTTTTCAAATCTATGCATTTTCATGGCATTTTAATTATTGATTCATGTTCCTGGTATGATTCTAAAGCTAACCCATGCGTTTAATTGGATTATTACATGTTATAGGTGATTTCACCATTATTGAATTTTAGGGTTTACAGGACTTTAAATTGGGGATTTTGAGACAAGGAAAAATTGGAGCATATGAATTAGACCATTCACTTCAGCGCATCTGGACGATCTCAAACCTACCCTCGCGCCTAATTTATAGAGCCCCTAGGGCTAATCGCTATTTTTTGATATGCTATCTTAGGCAACGCGTGAAAACCGTTGCCTATGTTTCTTTTGTTTCAGGAAAATAAAAACCACGCGAGGAAGACGATAACGTGGGGAGCGGGGATTGGCCAGTTTAAAAATTCGCTCGTGCTAGAGCCCACTGACCATTGTTATTTTATATTATTTGTTTGTTGTTTAAATTACAGAAAGCGCGTCTAGAACAACTGGCAAGGCATGTGTGTGTTAACATCCAAGACCTGGGTTCGAGTCCCAGGTCTACATTACATCCATATTATTTTTCAATAAGAATTCACGTACAGGTTCAATATCAAAGCGTACCATACGCCCTCCAGATCAAACCATCCACGTGCATATCAGGGTCAATCCAAAGGCTGAGAGTTGGAGAACACGCTAAGTCCTAGTCAATGCATCACACGCGTCCAGCAAAAGTCAAACGAACCATGCTAATGGGCCAGCATTATTTGGGCCATACCTCCCATCTGGGGACTGATACCCCCAAGGTTTGCAAAATTTTGTTATTTTTTCATCTTTTCATTATTTTTATCTTCTCTTAATTATTATTCTTTTAGTTAATTTATTATTTTCACAAAATATAAAAAACCCATAAAAATCAGAAAAAAGAGAGAAACAATAAATATTTTATTTTAAGTATTTTCATAAATAAATTGTATATAATTATTTAGTTTTAAATTAGGTTTGCAATTTTAATTCTTTTAATAAAAAAATCTAAAAAAAACATAGAATAGGGTTAATTAATAATTTTTCATCCTTTTTATTTTTCTTTCAAATATTTAACATTATTTATTTATTTATTTTTTATAATTAAATTTGTATATAAAAAAAATTAGGGTTAATTTAGGTTAAAATTCAATATTTTCTTAATAAATTAAAATCCATTAGAATTAGGGTTAGTATTAATTTTAATTAATTCTCTTTTTTCATGTAAATCCTAAAATACTAAAATACCAAAAAAAAACAAGTTCTTTCTTTCTTTTAATTAATTAACTTCATCATTAGTTTGATTTTTGCAAAAGGGTCCAACGCCCTCGTTTCGATTTAATTTTTAATTCGCATATTATTTTATTTCGTTTAAATATTCATGTAATTCTCCCGAAGCCGTGTAAATAATTGCTCGCACTTTTAAATTCCTTATTTTCTTTTACTTTATTTATTTTCTGTCAAATCGGGTTCGAGAAACTTTTGGCGATGTGGACCCGCGCCTTTGTAATAGCTTTAGATTTTTACTTTCTTCGCATTTTTAATTATTAATCAAAGGCATGAAAGAATGTATGGACAAAATAAAAACGAACGCGTAGAACACCAATAACATGACAAGATAAATGCAAATGAAAACGACACACAAATCGCACACACCACCCCTAGGGTACGCCTCACTGTTGCCTTGCCTCGAAAGGTGATCGTCGAGTAGAGGATGTCTTAGTAAGTCCTCATGATTCGGGAACCTGGCATGAGGGTAGCTTCTAAGGTGTCTTCCCATTGCTCTGGTGATCACCATGTCCCGAACCTCGAATTGACCCGAACACCTCCAACGGTGGTGCTACCTACCTCTCAATGGTGGGATGGCACTACTTTAAAGGACATTTACACAGACGAATTCCTTAGGGTAGGTAGATGACTCGTGGATACTTGCTCTAATTCAAAACAAAACAAATCAAAAATACTTTTCACACCAACACATTTTCAAAAAGCTTTCGAAAGCATTTTTCAAACACTCTTGAGGACCGATACAAGAGTCGAACTGGAATTTTCAAAGAAACTTTTTTTAAAACCCACAGTTGAAAAGCAAACAAACATTTTTGAAAACACAAGTGAGCAAGTATCTAAGAGCCCATGGATAACCATGGATAGAAAGGGTGCTAACACCTTCCCTTTCTATAACCTACCTCCCGAACCGAGAGCAATCTCTTTAAGGAATTTTTCTGTGCTTTTGTCCTTTCCATTTGGAGAAAATAAAAGACGGTGGCGACTCTTGCTTCCGCGACATTTCGCGAACCAGTGTTAAACAGTCAGTTCCAGATCCACCGATCACAGTTGGAAAGGCATTTCGATGAACTCGCCATCCAATTCCACACAGCGGAAGGAATTGAGATGACTTATCATGTACTCTTCCTCGCCGTGCACTGTTATAATCTTACCCTTAACAGGATATTTCAGCATTTGGTGCAAAGAGGAGGTAACTGCTCCGGCATAATGGATCCACGGTCTTCCTAACAAACATGAATATGACGGACGGATGTCCATCACGTAAAAGGTGGAGTTGAAAACTTTTGTGCCTACTTTGATAGGAATATCAACCTCCCCGTGAACCATTCTTTTGGACCCATCAAAAGCCCTAACAACGATGTTACTGGGTTTGAGGGTCAATCCTTCGCAGTCCAAATGGTCCAACGCTTTCTTCGGCAGCACATTCAAGGAAGAACCAGTATCAACTAAGACATGGGCGAGGGTGGTTCCCCTGCATTCAACTGAGACATGTAGCGCGTCGTTGTGTTTCCTTCCCTTGGGAGTCAAGTCAGCATCGGAAAAGCCAAGGCAATTATCAGCAGTAAGACTGGCCACACACTCCTGAAACTGGTCAGCCGAAGTTTCTTGGGGTACGTGTGCCGCCTTCAAAAATTTGATCAGGGCCTTAGCATGGGCCTCAGAGCAGAGTAGAAGAGCCAACATTGAAATTTTAAAGGGGGTTTGCCCTAATTGTTCCACGACGTCATAGTCACTCTTTCTGATTATTTTCAAGATTTCATCCATTTCTTTCTGGGTGGTTTTGGGGATAACCACAGCATGAGCCTTCGTCCTGACAGGAGCTTATAGTATCCCCTTACCCTTGTCGGTAGTATTAGCAGATGGTCTTACTTCAGGAGTATCCAATTCTTCAATTATCGGGTCTCGCACAGATGGCCTAACAGGTGCAGAAGCTTTCGAGGGTCCGAAAACTGCTCGAGGGGGAGCAATCTCCGGAGAAAAGATCCGGCCGCTACGGGTTATCTTGCTTGTTCCCGTGATGTTCCCTATATCAGGGTTTCCTTCTTCGGAATTCTCTTGGACTGCTTCAATCTGTTTGATACCATGATAGAAGATTTCTCCTCCCTAGTTCCATGGTATCATTTTGCTAGATTGATACGGGACAGGTTCCAGCATGGTGATTTTTAATGGTACAGATTTAGGGTCGGGCGTAATCCTGACAGGCCTTTTGCAAGCCTTGGGAGGATTGTCGGAAATGGTTATGATTGCAATATCGTTGGTTGAAGTAGCAAAAGTAGCAAGAATATCAGGAGTGAATGTATCAACAGGGGTCTTTCGGAAGAGTATCTCTTGGGTATCCATCAGGCGTTGGACACGTGATTTCAACATTGGGCAGTCAGCTCGTATGTTCAAACAAAAGTAACAGTCCTTCCCACAGTGTGGGAATATCCCGACTCTCATCAAATTCTCTTTAATCACTAGTAATGGAGTCAAAAGGTCAGCAACATCGGTAACATGAAGGTTTTCCATAACGGCATGAACATTATGGTCGTGCTTGGGTATCAAAGCAGAAATCACATTGGGCTTCTCTAGAGCATCAAATTCTACTTCCTTTGCGTTAATCAGATCTTGGATTTTGTTTTTAAGCGCCCAACAATTATTGGTATCGTGCCCAACACTGTCAGAATGGTAAGCACACTTGGCATTGGAGTGGTAGTATGGAGAGGAGGTATTAGGGTTCTTTGGCGCTTCCTTCAAACTGGTAAGATTCAACTTTAACAAATGAGGGAGTACTTGAGCTGGCGTCATGTTGATTCGGGTGAACTGCCGTTGTGGCCTTTCTACCCTTTGTTGATTAGGTCTTGACTGATTGCCGCGAGGTTGATCATTTGAAGAGTTTTGAATCATCACAGCCCATACAGTTGGTCGGCGCTCAGTTCTTCCCTGACTTTTCTGAGAGTAAACAGCAGAGGCTTCCTTCTTAGCCGGGAAGGATTTCTTAACAGCGGCGGACGCGGAGGTATCTTTCTGAATCTTTCCACTTTTAATACTGGCCTCGACCCTTTCGCCGGTCAAAATTAGTTCAGTGAATCCTGCGGAAGAACTCCCGATTAAATGATTGAAGAAAGGGCCAGACAGGGTCCCCAGAAACATGTCAACTAACTCCCTATCTGACAAAGGTGGCTGCACCCTTCCAGCCAGATCACGCCACTTCTGGGCATACTCTTTAAATCCTTCATTGGAAGCCATCCCCATACTTTGTAGCTGAGTACGAGTGGGCACCAAATCAGCATTGTATTGGTATTGACGGCAAAAAGCAGCAGCTAAGTCTTCCCAGTTATGAACCTCCGATCTTTCGAGTTGATAGAACCAGTCCAATTGTGTGCCTGACAAACTGTCTTGGAAAAAGTGTACCCAGAGGTCTTTATCAGATGAGTGGGGTTGGATCTTCCTGACATACGATCTCCGATGCATCTTTGGGCAGGACAGACCTTCATACTTAGCAAATGTTGGTACTTTGAATTTGGGAGGGATAATGATCCCAGCGAACAACCCTAGTTCTTCAAAATCTAAACCAGGTACTCTTTGCAACTCCATGGCTGCCAATCTATCCTCAAGATTCTTATATTTATCATCCGCCGGGGGATATTGTTGTTCGGAGTAGTCTTCGTCTTCTTCCTCTTCCTCCTCTTCAACTTCATATTCAGAAGGTACCGCAACTCCTTTTCCTTTACCAGTCCCTTCATCAGACGTTGAGGGGAAGTCGAGAACTTTTCTAGCATTGCTTTCAAATCTTCTTCCCAAAGTGGCTACTCCGGGACTCTTCTTCTTTTTCTCTTTATTCTTTTCCAACAGTGCCTTGAGGTCCTCTTGACCCTTTGCTAAGGTCATGAGGAGTTGCTGGAATTGAGAATTATGTGCTTGCAGATCCTTAACCGTCTGCTCAAAATCTATCTCGCTGAAATAAACAGCAGAAAGATAAGGAAACCTGGTGTGAAAACCAGTTTATGCATATGATTAATGGTATGTTATTCATGTAATGCATTCAAGGATTCAGAAATTCAAATTTGTTGCAAACAAAAAGGAACACACGTCATATTAAGAAGAAATTGTTAGTACATAAGTGTCCCATGGGCAAAATATTACAAAATTCTTAATGTAAAAAGACATTGTGCATCCTCTTTGGTGCGATGTAAGCGTTGAGAGTTTCCTCCTCGTGAAGTCGGCGGGTAAGCTCTAAAACCTTCTTCTCACTGGCATAGAAGCTGGCTTCAAAAGTATTCCGTTCTTCCTTGAGTTGGATCCAACTCTTTTGCATTTCTTCCCATGATGTTGGCATGTCAGGATGTAGGATGGTGTATGGAACCTCTCCTTCCATAACAAGCTCTTTGATCAAGGGGAGAATGTGAGGATATGGCATCATAAGATTTTGGGCGCGGGTTCGTACCCACTTGAGATAAGGCTCAAGGGGGATGGAATTCTTGTGCCCCTGTGTCTTACTATCCACTTTGTTGGGCATCCTCCAAGCTTTGATAAAGCTTTGTCTAAGTCCTTGCGCATCGTTGTCGATGTTAAAAACTAGGTCAGGAATCAGCATGTCATGAGGGCCATCCCTCAGAGCATATCCAAACTGTCTTAGAGCTAAACAGGGGTTGTAGGTAATTCCTCCCCTAATGCCAAGTAGTGGGACATTAGGAAACTCCCCACAACTATCAATGATGATGACATTTTATCTGGATCGAGAACACCAATGTACATCAGAATGTGTGAGGGTCATCAATCGTTGTGACCACCTTAAACCCTGCCCATTCTTCAAAACTGATTGTGGAAGGTGAGAAATAAACCACCTTGCTAGGAGAGGAGTACAGCACATGAGAACACCTATTTTCCTCATTGTTCATGTGTAAAATGAGTGTAGGATGTCCCCAAGCAATGTAGGTATAGGATCCCTGGATATGAAAATCTTGACAGCATTCACATCTATAAGCTGATCAGGGTTTGGGAACAAGACCAACCCATAGATGAGGAGTGCTACAATCTCTTCAAAGGCTTGTAGATCTAGAGAATTCCAGCAGTCGTGTGCCTTCTCAAACAGAAACTTTACCAAGAAACCCTTGACACCACTTCTGGTTTCCCAATGTCCCTTGATGTCAGATGGTTGCAAGTGTAATGCTTGAGCAACATCTTCAGGCTTTGGTTCTTTTTCCGTACCGTTGTAGGGTAGTTGATGAAGAATAGGAATTCTTAGGAGTTGAGAAAATTCCTCCAAAGTGGAAACTAGTTGATAATCAGGGAATGTGAAACAGTGGTGTAGGGGGTCAAAGAACTGGAAGAGAACTTTCACCATGTCTTCTTCAATGTTGGAGTTGACCAGGCTGAGAAGTCTACCATGTCTTTCACTGAAGAGAGAATTCTCTGGAATCCTGGAAGTGAGCTCCTTGAGTTGAGGAGGGACTCTCACAAGGTTGACTTGAATTGTTTTCCTGCGAAGAGATTCCATGACCTACAAAACAAGAACAAAGATGAAGATCCAAACCCTTAAAATGGTTAGTGGATGCACATGATGCTTTATGATGTTCATGAAGTATGCACAAACACATGTACAAGCAAGTCACAAAAAACCCTAGTTTCAGGCTTGCATGAGGTTTCATAGGTAAATACCCTCTTGAGTTTAGTTGGCTCAAACCTGTCATATAAATAGTAACTGAGTTCTAAGGAGCTCAATATCACTGGATTGTTTTCTATGTTCATTGTTTTGGTTTAGCCACTTAACTAGCGACCAAAATATTCCAAGAAAACAACCCTCAATGAGTGTAGTATCGAGTATCTACCAACTTCGGACTGCACCAAAGTCGGTCATCTCACTACCCCTAAAAAGGCCAAGATGGTCAAGTAAGGTTCTAAGAGTTCATTAGTGCTTCATGACATCACTCAGCGGCCCCGTATTCTCTTTGATTGACTCAAAGGCTACTGGTACTCACAAATATGTCGCACTAATATAGCTTTTGCTTCAACCATGTCGGTATACCCCGCACAATTTCCACAATGTATTGCTATTTACCTATGAATGTTTCCCAAATTCGGGTAGAGGATTTCAAGCCCAAACAAGAGAACTAAATGTAAAGCAATCAAAGCAAACAATATAATCATGCAAAGGGTGACCTAAGCCCTAAGGTTACTCCACTTTTAAAGTTTTCCCCAGCAGAGTCGCCAGTTCTGTGATACGGTGGGAGAACTGACTTGGGATTTTGCGTTTTGTGTTTGCAAATGTTTCGGTTTAGCAAGAGTCGCCACCTACTTTTTATTTTATCCTAAGGAAAGGTCAAAAAACACAGGAAAGACCTTTGAGATGTTTTCTTGGGTTCGGGGAGTAGATTATAGAAAGGGAAGGTATTAGCACCCTTTCTATCCATGGTTATCCATGGGCTCTTAGTTACTTGCTTAGATCACTTGCTTTGCTTTTAAATTGTTTGAAATGGTGCTTTGTGCGTGGTTTTGAAAGATGTTTTGAAAAGAGGCCATCGTTGTGGAAACCTTTGTAATGATTCTTGTTTGAATGTATACAAAGGTGTTTTTGTCTTTTGAAAAATTTTCAATGTTTGAAAGTAGAGTTTTGAAATTTGTGTTGTGAAGTGTATTTTGAAGATAGCAAGGATGTTTTTGCAAATTTTGGTCAAGTAACTAAGAGTTGTCTACCCTATTTTACTCAAAGATTTTTCTTATATTTTTAACCCTTTTAACAGTGTTGCTTCACCATTGTATTTGGTGAACAACCTTGTGTTAGGATGTTAAACGGGACAGGCGCGGGTCATCGTATAGACCATGATAGCAATTGTGTCAAGTATTTTTGGCAATTTTCTTAAGGGACTTGATCATTTTGTTTAGGAAACTCATATAGCGTCATCGAGGGACTATGATCTTTGTTTTGTTTTTATTTTGCCAAAGTACTGGACATGCATATCATGGCCCTTTTTTGAAGGCAACAAGTGGATTGAAACTCTAAGGGTACAAGTGTGCATTGTGTTTGTTTTTTTTCTCATGCATTTTTGTCTTTTAATTAGGTCAAACTATTTATTGGTTTTGATTTTGCATACAAACCCTAAGTCTAATCATGGCATAATTGAAAGCATTTAAAGGAAATTCTACACTATTACAACATGATATAGGGAGGGGGTACAAATTTGAATAGGGGGATTATTTTGCAAGAAATTAAATCCTAAATTATTACAACCATATTGAATTTGCAAGGCATAATATTTAAATGTACAATATTTAAATAAATACAATAAATAAATATTAAATAAAATGTGTTATGTAAAAAAGGTTTTTATTTGTTCATGTATGCAAAAAGTATTTTTAATGTACAAGGTATAAAGAAATAAATAAAAGATTGATTTTATTTGATAAAAGGGGTAAACCCTAATTTTCTTTAAGGAAAATAAAAAATGTATTATTTTTTTACAAAATATATTAATATGTACAAAAATAAGAATATATTATAAAAAAAATGTTCTTTATTATAAAGTAATAATAAAAATAAAAATGTATTTATTTTTTGTGTTTTTTATTCTAATTATTTTATAAACATAGTATTTATGTATATATATATATATATATATATATATATATATATATATATATATATATATATATATATATATATATATATATATATATATATATATATATATATATATATATATATATATATATATATATATATATATATATATATATATATATATATATATATATATATATATATATATATATATATATATATAAAATATGTAAAATATGTAAAAAAAATTAAAAAAAAATAATTTACAAAATGTATATATTTCAAGAAAATATTTTCAAATGTGTATAAAAATAATAAATGAAAATAAAAGTATTATTTGTATTATTTTTTTAATTTAAACAAAATGTAAAGTATTTAATCATTTAAATGGTGGAAATAATTAAAATAAATACCAAATAAATATAAAAATATATGAAAATATTTTTATGTATTTTTTATGTTAGAAAATAAAATATCAAAATCAAAAATGAAATAAAAATGCAAAAATGATAAAAATACAAAGCAATGGGCCAGGGGGTGCTGAAAGTGAACTGGGAGGTGTCAAAAGCAAAGAAATCCAGGCCCAACCCAGACTTCATCTTCAACCTCCAGAAGTTTGAAAAACGTGCATTTTCCATATAAACCTGTATCTCCTATATTTGTGATCCTTTGACAAAACTCAAAACATGAAACTTGTAGAGCATCAAACAACGAATCTAACCATATAAAAAACTTAAGTTAACTCTCAAAGACCAGAGAGAATTTCTCTGGCCCTAATTTCTAACCTAGTTTTTTACAGAAAGTTCATGGATGAAATTCTCCTAGCATGATTAATATAAATGAAAACTAAGCACATGTATGATTTCAGGGCTATGAATACAACATCTTTCATTCATAAACTTAAGTCTAACTATTCCTAAATAGAGAGATAGAAGTTCATGAAATACATGTTTCAGTTGACTTCGAGCTGGACAATGCAGCAACTTCTAATGGTGCTTGAGGTTCTTTTGAGCTTGCCTGATGTCCACTGAAGCTTTTCCAATGCTTAGTTTGTTTTGAAGCAGCCTGAATCGTGCTACAGAACTCAACCTGCAAAGCTTTCAAACAAAAATGGCAATGTGTGTTAATGGAGTTACAACAACTTTTGGATGATCTGGATAGCTCAGGTAGGTTGATTGGAATGTGTTTGAAGTAGTTTTGGACAAAACGCACGGGGGAATTTGGATATGGCTTGCAATATGCAGAACTGACCCTGTTTTGCAAGAAAATGGGGTTTTGGAGTATGAGGGTGCTTTAGGGGTGAAAGTCTCGTGCTTCTGACTTGTGATGATATGCAAAACTTGTTTGCAATGTTTGTGTAAGCTGACTATGGCTGGTTTTTGAGTTGGGAGGATTTAGACAAATTTCTTCTTTTTGAAGCAAGAAAGTGTAACTTGTTCTCACAGGCCTGCACCAGTCATGTATTATGCTGCATACAATCTCCTTGATACTTGCAATTTGTGGATTTGATTTTGCTATGTCACATCTTTTCAAAAATGGCAATGTACCTTTTACCATTTAGGGATTAAACTTGTGTACAATACCCTAATGACCAAGACAATGCATTAGCTAAATGGATTTGCATTAAATTATGGAGTACAAACTGGTTTAGAGGCCTGTAATTGTGTACCAAGCTAGCTGGTTTGAAAATGAAACTTGTATGAACATGTATTGGCCATGGATCAAAGTGAGTTTTTGCCAACTTCAAGCATTCGATTCTCCCTAACCACAAAGGTGTTTAAGGAGTTCTTGGATAATTTTGAAAGCTTGCGACATGCACTATAATCCATCTTTGAAATTCAACTTGAAACTCCAAGTGGAACTATGTGAAAAATGGACAAGAAGATGGGTCAAAATCCTGCCTAAACTAGGGCAAAATTTCTCTAAGTTAAAAGTTTTAGGTACCCTTGTTCCAAAACTTATATCTTGAGATAAAGGCTTCTTTTGAGAAAACTTTGTGAATAAAAGTTGTAGACCTTGTGATGTACTACAACTTTCATGTTGCAAGTTTTGTTTGAATCCATTTGCATCTTGGTGAAAAAATGGGACAAAGTTAGGAAAAAATAAGAAAATTTTATAACTTAAAAATTTTCTAAGTTATGAAATTTTTCCATTTTAAACCCTAATTTGCAATTTTGGGTTTCTTGATGAACAATTTTCACAATTTGACAAGTCTTGATGAAAAATGACTCTTGGAACTTGGTTTTGACCAAAAAGTCAAAGTTTGACTTTTTAGTGTACAGTCAAATTTTGATTAGTTGATTGAAAAATTCATTTGTCAATCCTATGCATTTGAGATCTTTTCAACTTGTTGAATGGGTCAAGAGAATGTCATTGATTCCATGGTTGAGCTTGATTTGCCATTGGCTAGGTCAAAAAGTCAAAAATTGTCTTTGTACAGTCAAAACCCTAAAAATGACCATTTTGCCCTTTTGGTGATCTGATCAAATTTCTTGTAGAACTGTGATCCAAACTTGATAAAATGGTTCATATGAGTTCATTATGTTGATGTGGGTAAAATTTCATGAGGTTTTACTGTCAATTGGCCACAGTTGACTTTTTTCCCCAATACAGCTGATTTCTAGGTCAACTGTCCAATTGATTGGGCAAAAATTTGAATCAAGGCTTGAAACTTGGTATGGAAAAACTTATGAGTCCAACATGAATTATGAAAGTAATTTTGGGAATTGTAGGTCAAAACATCCTTGTGCAAACTCAAACCCTAATTTAGGTCAACAGTGCAAGGAGGTGTCTTGGGCAGAGCAAACCCTAGCTTGATCTTGAATTCCAAGAGCCTTGTGGTGAGAAAATGTTGATGAAATGGGAGGGAAAATTTTGGGGTACAACAATGAGTCTTCATCATCATCCTCAACAATTTATATTCACAAAGGAAGAATATTGGCACAAAAAGTTTGTTCAAACTTGGCAAAGTTCCACAAATCATTCTCTGGATCCAGAGGCTCGGGTTTTGGACTTCAAAGAGGCATATCTTGTTTATCTTTTGGTATTTTTGAGTAATTCCAAAAGCATTCTTCTCTTCAAAGATTTATCAACAAATCACTTCAAAAGTTCCAAGGAGTTTTTATATGAAAGGAGCTTGGTGAAGAAGAAAGATTACAAGTCACCCAGATGAATCCCCAACTTCCCATATGTGACTTAAAATGGTCATAAGATGGTCAATTTTTATCACCTTGAGCCCATTCTTTTTTCATGATGATCCTAAATATGTGTACTTCATGCCTTCTTTTATGTGCAAAGTGAGAAAATGGTTGGAAGCTACTTTAAGAATGCAAAAGATTATAGGTCATTTCATGATTTTTGGCCAACTTCAACAAGTGATAACTTGCTCAACTTTTGGAGATTTTGAGTGATTCAAATTGCAAAATGTCATTCAAGAGATCTACTTCATTCCATATTTTTTGATCAAGAACAAATTCTAAGTGGAAGGCCATGTTTGGATGCAAAGGATTATAGGTCATTTTTAAAGAAGAATTTGAAATATTTCTAAGTATGAAAAGTCAACTATTCTTCTTCAACTTTGACTCCATATAACTTTCAGCTCAAGCATCCATTTGATTCTATACTTTTTCCATTGCAAAACTTGTAACCTCATTTTTCCAAAGCATCAAGAATCTTACCCTAAGACCCCTTGAGGATAAAATGCCATTGGATTGAACTTGGTAACTTGGAATTGAAGTTTCTCCATAAGTCAGAATTTGAAATTCATGTTTTGGCCTTTAAACATCAAATTAGCATGCCTTTGTGATCTAAACATGTTTAACCAAGTTGCCAAAGTGGATTAGCGCCTTGAAACGCAAAGATTGGATGAGTTTTGATGCAAATCAGATCACACTTTGCTCGTGTATCAGATTCACACGATTTCCCTCCAAACTTCATCATTTCACACACTTGAACATTCCATTTGATTCCCTATGAATAGAGGGTCATCCCCCATTCAATTTCCCAAGCTTAGATATCCAGAATCACCCTGCCAAACTTGCTTCACAACCCAGAATTCAGCTACTTTGAATTCTATTCTCAAGCCTTTTTCAATCAATTTTTTCCATCAATTCACCTTCCTTGATCTTCCCTGAAGCTAACCATATAATTACATTCAAGAATCGTGCCCTATATTGCTCCATAGAAGTCCAGTTTCAGAGCTCTGCAACTCAACTTCAATAGGTAGATTCCTTCATCAATTCTTCAAAACTCTGATATCATTGTGTTGCTCTCATTGCCCTGGTTCTAGTCGCAACACTTACTTCTTACTGGAAACACGTTTTGACCATGAAATTTCAAATCCCTTTTCAAAACTTTCTTTCCAAATTGCTTGAGCTATAGTTTATATAAATTTGGCGCGAGGGTGTGGTTGTCTTCATCTTGAAGAGACGAAGCGAATGGTATAGGTCTGAGCTTTTGATTTTAAAGTTTGAGAGACCTGCAATTCGTGAGGGTTGGAGGTTGAAGATGACCAACGTGTCATCTTCTAACCAATGAAGGCGTGTCATTTGTTATTTTCAAATTCTGATTTTATTAATGATTATGTACATTATTCATTAAAGACCATGATACGCACAGCACGCCAGATCCCTTGGATTTAATTACTAACGCGTTTTGACTCTCATCCAATGGTCCACATCTTTTTCTTATATCTTCTTTTTCTGATTTTTATATTTTTAATGTTTTAAACTTTAAAAAATCATAGAAAAATCATTTTTAGTCCAAAAAATCTGAAAAAATTATGAAAAATATTTTTGATTATTCTCTTTCTGATTTTTATTTTTTCACAATTTAATTTTGTGTTTTGGTATTTTTTATAAATTTTGAACTTATTTGATTTGTTTAAAATGTTTAAAAATACTTTTACACATTTTTAAATTCTGAAAAAATTCTGGAATGATTCCATAATATTGTGACAAATATTGGTGACCTTATTTTTTTTCTGACTTTACTATTTTTTACCATTTTTGTTTATTTTACCCATTTATTTTAATTTTTAAAAATAGTTTTTCACTTTTAAAAATTCCCAAAAAATTTATAAAAACCCTTGGCCTCTTTTCTGATTATTCTATGGTCTTATTTTTCATTTCTTGATTAATTTGAATATAATTAACATTTTCTTCATTATTTTCCATTTTTTAAACATTTTTAAACCCTTTAATGTATATATTAATTATATTATTATTTTGTGATTATTTTCTGGATTTTCTTGGGTTGATTTTTTGATCATGGCTTTATTAACATCATTGGATCCATGGTGTTTAGTCTAACTCCACAAAAAATGGATGAATGATTTTAATAATAGTTTGATTAAATATTAATTCAAATGTGGTTTCTCTTTTTACCCTAAATCCCCTTCATCTAAAACCCTTCTCATTGCACTAAAAGTTGTTGGAGAATTATCTCTATATCATGTCTCAAAACAAATGGTGCATAGATTTCTATTGACCGGCCTCAAAATAGGTGCGACTTCTATATAAGTCCACTTACGATTGCTTAATATAGCGCTAAATTTTGTCCCGATTCGAATAAATGATCATTCATGGCCCAAACTTATGATTGCAAGCCCAAGTATGTTAATTTGATCTCTTTGATCCAATAACCTTGAGATTCATTGTGTGGAGGCTTTGGTTCTACCAATCTTCTAATGGATATACAACACCTTTGGTCAACGCGGATCACTTAAACATCGTTGATCATTAAATGGTACTTATGAGAATTCCAAATGGATGATATACTTGACAAAAAGCAAATGCAACTTGTTGTATGGAGGCTTTGGTTCTATCAATCCTCTAATGAGTTCCAAATACAAGTTTCAAGATGGTCATCCAACTAACCACTAATTATTGACTTGTTTTATCTTATGCTTTTTTATGCTTTATGCACTATTTATTTTTAGCATTTACATTTCATGCCATTTTCATCTTTGCTCATTTGAGCATTTATTTTCTTGTCCTTTTTTATGCTGCTCACTTGAGCTTTTCTTTTTCTTTTCTTAAGATACTTAATAATCAACTTAAACCCTAAAAAACTCTTAATGGTACTTGGACTATTTGGTTACTATCCTTGGCATTATGGATCAGTGGACCTTTTTCTTGGACTTAGGATTAGATACCTTGGCCTATCTTGGAGACCTTGTGATCTTATCGGATTATTTTTTCTGGAGCTCTTGAGGTTTACCTCAAGACATTGGGTTGCTTCTTTGTTTTTGTGTGCAGGTTTTTGTGATTACCTCCTTTGTTTGTAATCTGGAATTCACATGTATACAGCCGTTACTCTGCCCAATTTTTGTGAAGACTTAATGGATTTGAAGAGGTCTAGTATCTTTACTTGCTTGGTTTCAATCCAAAGAATGGGAATTCTATCTTGGCTCATAATGTCAAGTACTGGCTTCTTGTTGGTTTGATGGTTCTTATCCTTAGCTTTTATCTTATGTTTCAGGATAGTCTCTTCTTCTCCTCCCATCTTCTTTAATTTCAAAAACTTTCTCCCTCATTTTGAAAAACCTTCTTATTTTTAAACTTAAACCACTTTCATAATAAACTTGGACTTAGGTCCATGCATTTTCAAAATACTTTCATAAATAAACTTCAATCTATTTAATAATACCTTGATATTTTTGTGAGAAGACTAAAAGTCAACCAATCTCATTTCAAACCATTTTGCCACTTTGGCTTTTACCTTTAAATTTTTCTTAAAAGATTAGACTCTTGTCAATCCTTGTAGTGATGCAAACAACTATACTTCTACAATATGTAGTGAAGAGAGATATTTTCCACTTGGGTGTTGAGTGAGGCATTATTGATTTTAAAATCCAAGCCATATCCTCCACTTTGAGATGATGCAAATTCTCCTTCTCATGATTGTGGGTAGTAAGTATGTTTTCCACACGGACAATGACGATGATGTTTTATCTCATAAAATTAACCAACACACTTGTATTTCAAATTTTTAAAAGAGGAACTACGTGTACCCTGATCCCCATATTGCATAAAAGGTGGTATGTAGGCACTAAAGGTTCGCAACCGCGGCGGGTGCAAAAATCATAAAAAAAATATATTTCTTTTCTCACCTCCACCATCCATTTTATATACAACATATTTTATACCCAAAATATACAAATTTTACAAAGAGGTTCCTGCGGAGTACCGTAGATGTTTAGGGTGCTAGTACATTCCCTTTGCATAACCAACCCCCTTACCTTGAATCTTTCCCCCTCTTTTTGGGTTATTCACTCTTTTCCAATTCCTTTGGAAATAATAAAGCACGGTGGCGATTTTTATTTTTTTATTTGTATAAAGTCTAGTCAATCCAATGGCTTAGTCTTGAACATTTCTACCGCTACACACAATGGTCCATTTGTTAAGGATTCTTCACTTCATATATCATAAGCTCATTTAATGAAAACATTGGACGATTTTGCATTCAAATTTTGTGCTCTTTGTCTTTCTTTTACTTTACTTCATTTTCAAAGTAGCCATGTGACCTTACATGCATACACATACATTTGCAGATCCACATCCACTTTGGATCTCATTGACAATAGTTCTGCTATTGCCATATATGACTTCGAGAATCCAATCTATCAAGCTGAAGACGAAGGTGAAGAATATTTTGAGATACCCAGAGAACTCGGAAGACTCCTGATACAAGAGGAAAAGGATATCCAATCGCACGAAGAACCGGTTGAAGTGATAAACTTGGGTATTGAGGCAGATAAGAAAAAAGTCAAGATTGTCGCCAACTTGGAAGATAGTGTCAAGAGCAGATTGGTTCATATGTTGCATAACTGCGTGGAGGTATTCTCTTGGTCATACGAAGACATGCCGAGGCTCGATACTGATATTGTGGTTCATCGTCTACTAATGAAAGAGGGTTGTTCTCCAATCAAACAAAAAGTTCGTTGCATGCATCCTGAAATGTCTGAAAAGATCAAGGCTAAGGTAATGAAAAATTTCAATGAAGGTTTCTTGGAAGTGACGCCGTATCCCCAATGGGTTGCAAATGTTGTTCCAGTACCAAAGAAAGACGGTAAGGTCTGTAGGTGTGTAGACTATAGGGATTTAAATAGGGAGAGCCCCAAAGACGACTTCCCATCACCGCATATTGATGTCTTGGTTGACAACACTACTCAACACAAGGTATTCTCCTTCATGGATGGCTTCTCGAGTTATAACCAAATCAAAATGGAACCTGAAGACATGGAGAAGACCACCTTTGTCAACAGTGGGGCACCTTCTGTTATAAGGTCATTCCTTTTGGGCTGAAGAATGCAGGCACAACTTATCAACAGGAAATGATGGCTTTATTTCATGACATGATTCATCATGAAATAAAAGTCTACATGGATGACATGATAGCAAGATCCTAAACTGAAGAAGAGCATATTGATCATTTTCACAAGCTGTTTGAGAGGTTGAATAAATACAAGTTGAGGCTGAATTCCAACAAATGCATCTTCGAGGTAAGGTCTGGAAAGCTCCTAGGCTTTGTCATCAGTGGCAAAGGAATTGAGGTTGACCCCGCCAAAGTCAAAGATATCGAAGAAATGCCAGCTCCTTGTACTGAGAAGGAAGTTAGAGGTTTCTTGGGATGTCTAAACTACATTTCCTGATTCATATCTCACCTAACTATTACTTGTGAGCCACTCTTCAAGCTACTAAAGAAAGATCAAGTAGTCAGATGGAACAATAACTGCCAAATAGCTCTTGACAAGATCAAAGATTACTTGCAAGAACCTCCAATTATGATGCCTCCAGTTGAAGGAAGACCTCTTATCATGTACTTAACCGTGTTAGAGAATTCAATGGGGTGTGTGTTGGGGCAGCATGATGAGTCTGGTCGAAAAGAGCATGCAATATACTACCTTAGAAAAAAGTTTACCGATTGGGAAACAAGATATTCACTGCTCGAGAAAACTTGCTGCAATTTGGCATGGGTTGCTCGCCGACTAAGACATTATATGTTGACTCATACCACTCTATTGATATCTATGATGGATCCCATCAAGTACATCTTTGAGAAGCCAACTCTCTCCAGAAGGATAGCCCGATGGCAAATGATCTTAACTGAATACGATATCTAGTACACTACACATAAAGTAATTAAAGAAAGTGTACTGGCAGATCATTTAGTGCATCAAGCTGTGGATGACTGTCAACCTATGAACTTTGAATTCCTGGATGAGAATATAATATTGATTACAGATTATGAAAAACCTGGACCGTATGAAGGATCTGAACAAGGATCCCGATGGACTATGGTTTTTGATGGAGCTTCCAACTCATTGGGTAACATAATTGGGGCTGTGATCATTTCTCCCGAAGGTTTCCATACTCCTTTCACTATCATACTCTACTTTGATTGTACCAACAATATGGCCGAATATGAAGCGTGCATCCTGGGTCTTAAAGCTGCTATTGACTTAAGAATCAAATTTTGAAGTGTATAAGGAGACTCAGCTTTGGTTATCAGTCAAGTTAAAGGATAGTGAGATACAAAACATCCAAACCTTACCCCTTACACAGAGCTTGTTCAAACCTTGATCCCATACTTTGAAGAGGTTACCTTTGAGCACATTCTGAGGGAATAGAATCAATTAGCATATGCTTTGGCTACCATGTCTTCTATGTTCAAGGTCAAATGGGACAACGAAGCTCCCCAAATTATTGTCGAAAGATTTGACGAATCAGCGCACTGCTATGAGATTGACACTGATGGTGTATAGGAGAAGCCTTGGTTTCATGAGTTGAAAAGATATCTGGAAGCTCAATAGTATTCTAAAGGGGCATCAATCAATGACAAGAAATTCCTGCAGAGGTTCTCAGCCAAGTTCTTTCTGAGCAATGGGATCTTATACAAGCGCAACCATGATTCAATTCGGCTCCATTGTATGGACAAGAAGGAAGCATAGAAGATTATGGAGGATACACATGAAGGTATCTGGAACTCACTCTAGTGGACATGCTATGGCCAAGAATATTCTGAGAGCTGGTTACTATTGTTCGACCATGGAAACTGATTGTCACCACCACTCGAGGACTTTCCATAAGTGCCAAATTTATGCTCATAAGGTCTACGTGCCTCCAGTTCCCTTGAGTGTCATGACTGCTCCTTGGACAATTGCAATGCGGGGCATTGACATGATTGGAGAAATCGAGCCTACTGCCTCTAATGGACATCATTTCATTCTTGTTGCCATTGACTACTTTACCAAGTGGGTTGAAGCTGCTTCATTTTCCTCAATTGCCAAGAACGTCGTAGCCAGGTTCATCAAGCATAACCTCATTTATCGTTACGGTATCCCTGAGAGGGTCATCATTGAAAATGGCACTAACCTTAACAATTCCATGATCACTGAACTCTCCATGCAGTTCAAGATCAAGCATCACAACTCTTCTCCATACAAACCTCAAATGAATGATGCAGTGGAAGTTGCCAACAAGAATATAAAGAAGATTGTGAAAAAGATGATGGTGACCTATAAAGATTGGCATGAGATGTTACCATTTTCTCTTCATGGCTATCGTACCTCGGCGCGAACATCAACTGGGGAAACCCCATTCTCCCTAGTCTATGGCATGGAAACTGTCCTGCCTGTCGAAGTTCAGATTCCTTCTCTAAGGATTATGAAAGAAGTAAACTTAGACAAAGACGAATGGATTCAGACTAGGTTGGATCAGTTGAATTTGATTAACGAGAAGAGGTTGGTTGCTGTCTGTCATGGTCAGATGTACCAGAAGTGCATGATCAAAGCTTTCAACAATAAGATCAAGCATCGAGTATATTAGGATGGTAACTTGGTAATAAAGTGCATCATTCTGCCACAAGGAGATCCCAGGGGAAATGGACTCCCACTTAGGAAGGGCCATTTGTTGTTAAAAAAGTATTCTCGGGCATTGCTATGATGCTAGCCACTATGGATGGAGAAGATTTCCCGCACCCTGTGAACGCATACATTGTAAAAAAATACTACACATAGAAATAACCCGCTAGGTTGACATACCTAGGCAAAAATAAGGGCATTCCGGCGAACCAAAAGGGTTTGGGAAGAAATAAGGGATAGATACAAAAGATTCTACACCCGGCAAGTCGAAAACCTGAACAGGCAGCTTGGGCAAAAAAGGGTTTCTTAGTGGACTGAAAACCCGAAAGGGCAGTCCAGGAAAAAGTTAGGGATTAAAACGTATGACTATGTCCCATTGGATCACTTACATACAAGCTTTATTACCAAATTCGAAAGTTTAAATGGTTCAATCAACTTCTTTTCGTGGCAAGAAAAGAGATGTTCAAAAATATAATGGCAATAGCGGAGTTGGAAGCCAAATGAGATCAATTCCACATGGCTATATACGCTTGTTTTCACTTTGCAATCTTTCATTTCACGACGACTTCCTCTTAAAAGGATTTTCGTCTCTTTGTACAAACTCGCCTGTTTATAGGCAAATCATCAATACAAATATACTTTGAAGTCCAAACTTTTTATTTTTCTGTTTTGCTTGCAAAAATGTCCAATGACTAAAATTGAATGAGCATGTGCATATAAACATGATTAAATGTTAACAAATATACGTATAAGAACATGATTAAACATTTAGTCAAAACTTAAGAGTTGGGATGACACTCAAGCTGTCTGTAAATCCCCAGAGTCCCTTTCATAAGATTATCCCTAGTGAAATCGCCAGAGCCACTTCTATGAGGTTATCCCCACAAAATAGTTTTCACAAATAAGAGAACATTCCCCATAATATCCCCGACAGATCACTCCAACAAATAAAGGAGTATAGTCTCCTCCGTGTTAAATCTCCCTACGGAGTCCCAATCAGTACAGTTCATGGAAATTCTCTTCTCCAACTGAGTTTGTTCCTCCAAAACTGAAGAAAGAGACCCTGCAGAGTTTCTTTTCTTTAGCAAATTCAATTTCCCCAAGAGAGTTAGGTTCCTCAGCAAAGCATTTCTCCATCAACAAGGGTTTCTTTCCCCAACAGAGTTTATTTCCCCAATAGACTACAAAGTCCCCAACTCGAGTCTATTCCTCAGACTACTACAAATCACTGACAAATTTCTTTTCCCCAGTAAAATCATCATTATCCCCAGAAAGTTGATGCGAATCTTGGAATCCGACCAGATACCAGTTAACTTTATCCTCCCCAGACAAGTCGAAAGATTGTCCATCTCTTTTCTCCCCAGTCAGGGTATATAAGAATTATCTTCCCCAAACAATTTGGAAGTTTAACCATCTCTTTTATCCCCAGTCAGGGTATATAATAAATGAATTCCACAGTAGAACAACGAACGACCAATGTTGCTAAACTCTACTCCCCAAACATAAATCAATACATCCCCTGCAGATTTTCCTCAAACAAGTAACCAGGAATCCACAGCGGATGCATTTTTGACAAGATTGAAGATACACATACTCTTCATCCCCAACAATAGTCATGGATTTATTTCCCAATACAAATACACGACAACAACATATCATATGCATACGACACACATAGAGCACAATCTCATCTATTTTGAGAACATTATTATGCAATGCATTTCATGCATCATGACATTGCATACAATTAACTTTTACCTTTTTAGGAAAAGATCAATCAATAGACAAACATCACAAACTACTTATATGACCCAACAATCTTCCAAAGGCTATATCTGACAAAGGGTTATTTAAGAAATTTCCTCAGGGTCATTCCAAAACAAGACAAATGATGGTTCAGTTTAAATCAACCCAAGATTTATTCTGATTCTTCTTCGGTAGACACTTTTTTTGGTTCAGATTTATTCTTATTCTTATCCAGAAATCTGCTAGTTCAATTTAAATCAACCAAAGATTTATTCTGATTCTTTTCCGGTAGACACTTTTCTGGTCCAATTTAAATCGATTAAAGATTTATTTTGATTCTTATCCAGTCAAAGACAAAAACAAGACTCCTATTGGTTCAGTTTAAATCAATCCAAGATTTATTCTGATTCTTCTCTGGTAGACACTTTTTCTGGTTTAGATTTATTCTGATTCTTTTCCAAACACCTACTAGTTCAATTTAAATCAACCAAAGATTTATTCTGATTCTTTTCCGATAGACACTTTTCTGGTTCAGATTTATTCTGATTCTTATCTAGACATCTGCTAGTTCAGTTTAAATTGCCCAAAGATTTATTCTGATTCTTTTCCGGTAGACACTTTTTCTGGTTCAGTTTAAATCGATCAAAGATTTATTCTGATTCTTATCCAATCAAAGACAAAAACAAGACACCTACTGGTTCAGTTTAAATCAACCCAAGATTTATTCTGATTCTTCTCCGATGGACACTTTTTTGGTTCATATTTATTCTGATTCTTATCCAGACACCTGCTGGTTCAATTTAAATCAACCAAAGATTTATTCTTATTCTTTTTCGGTAGACACTTTTTTGGTTCATATTTATTATGATTCTTATCCAACCATCTGTTGGTTAAGTTTAAATCACCCAAAGACTTATTCTAATTCTTCTCCGGTAGACACTTTTTCTGGTTCAGTCTAAATCGATCAAATATTTATTCTGACTCTTATCTAGTCAAAGACAAAAACAAGACACCTGCTGTTTCAGTTTAAATCACCCAAGGATTTATTCTGATTCTTTTCCAATTAAAGACAACACAAGACATCTACTGGTCCAGTTTAAATCGACTAAGGATTTATTCTGATTCTTTTCCAGTTAAAGACAAAAGACATCTTCTGGCTCAGATTAAATCAGCCAAAGATTTATTCTAATACTTCTCCTAGTTAAAGTCAAGCGCAGACTTAGTCTAATTTCTCTATCAACGGTTATCTTGGATGACATATTTAAGGCCATCTCTGACAACTCTCCATCATCTCTCCAAATGGAATCTGTAAGCCCATTCCCGACATAATAAATAAACATCTTTACTTCATACACAAGCGAGTGCAAATTTCTGGGCACTTAAGTGTTCAATCCTCTTCCACCTTCAAGTCACGAATGGCAAACAAGCCAATCTAACTCTTCAGGTTTAAGAAGATTGAATAAGGGCAAATGTTGTACCCCAAAATTTTCCCTCTCATTTCTCAAAACATTTCTCACCAAATATCTCAAATGATCAAGTGTTCTCGAAGGTCTCTAAGATTGCTCATACCACGTTTCAAGTCTTGCATCACAAATTTGCTCAGTCAATTGCTCAGATGACTGAAAATTAGTTGTATTGAGTAAAAAGTCAATTGTGGTTAATATACAGTCAAAATTCATAATTTTAGGCTAACATCAATATTTTGAATTCATATTCATCAATTTATTAAGTGCTGATCAGAATTCTTCAAGAAAAGCATTCAAATCATAAATGGGCCAAATGGTCAAAATTAGGGTTTTGACTAAGAATGACTGATCATTGACTTTTGACCTAGTACATGACCCAATTGCTTGAAGCATGATTTCAAGGATGCAAACACAACATGTTTACCTAACTTCATGGCTCAAATTATTTCTCAATATCAATGGATTGATAGTTGAATTTTGGATCAACTGATGAAAAGTCAACTAATACACAAAAAGTCAAACTTTGACTTTTTGATCAACATTGAGTTTCAAAGATCAAGATTCATCAAGATACTCAAAAATATCAAACTTTATCATCAAGAATCAAGAAAGTCAAGAAAGTCCACAAAGAGTCAAAATTTTCCATACTTAGAAAATTTCTAAGTATTTTTAACCTTGATAATTTCAATACGTCATGACAATTTTTCACCAAAATGAAAGATGATTCAAGGAAACTTTCAACATGAAACTTGTAGATCTTTATGAAATATACAACTTTGTATTAGAGGGTTGATGTCCAAAAAATGCTTAGATTTGAAGTTATAAGCCCATGAAGTCATGACATTTTTCATAAAACACTTAGTGAAAATTTTGGCAAGTTAGGTAGATTTTTTGTCCCATCTTCTTGGCCATTTTTCACCTAGATCCAATTTGATTTAACAAAGTTGAAACATGAAGTTTGTAGACAATATTTCAAGCTTTAAAAAATGTCCAAGAACTTGAAGAGATCATGCTTGAGCTAGGAGAATCGAAGAGAAGAAGTTGGACATCCATTCTTGAATTGTAAGTCATTTTGATGATGAAAACTTGATCAAATATCAAGCCATGCTGCATAAATCTTGCTTTGTAGGCTTCTAACTTGCAAATCACTCCATAACTAATTGTTTAGACAACTGTTAGAGATATGATCCAAGCATTTGAGTCATTGTCCGAGAGATTCATCCATTTTTGGCACAAAGTAACATTACCATTCTTGTAAAGTTGCTTTAATCACAAAGTCAACTTGTCTTGAGCCTCTAACTTGTTTTTCCTGAACACACTCAACATACAAGATCATATAAGCATGTTTAAAGCCTTTCACTACTTTAGATTGCTTTGTACTTCACATTGGGACAATGTTTGTCAAGTTTGCTTCAAAAATAAGTCACATAGCCATAACATGTGATTTCTTGATTCTGATTATTTCAAGCCTTCAAACCTCTTGCCTATAAATACGGGCACTATTTTGCAAGCCAAACACGAATTCACAAGCCTTGAAACTCCCTCAAACCAGAAATTGCACCAAAATCTCCATAACTTGCCATTTCTGACCTCAAATCCCAAACTCATATTTCACTCGTGCGTTCTCACTCAAATTCATTCTAAAAGCTTCCATACACCAAATATAACTCATCCCCATCACTGTTTCACAACTGTAACATCATCTTCACCATCTTCCAAACTCAAAAATAGAGCTCTACACATTGACTTCTCCAGCATAATTCAACCACATTAAGCATAAAGTAAGAGTTGCATTAGCTTCCTTGGAGTACAATGAAGCTATCCAGATCATCACCATAACTCTAGGAGTGCTCAAACCTCAAACATGATTTCCAGTTTTGAGGTAGGTTTTCTCAACTTTGAACTCTTCAAACAAGTATCATTAATAATTATGCTATAAATAAAAAATATAGACATCATTGCCCTGAAGCAAATCATGTCTTTAGTTTCCATTTATATTGCCTGTGATACGAATTTTGAAGCTGGAGTTACAGAAAAATTAGGTCAGAATTTGGTACCAACAGAAATTCGTGTTCATCTTTGAGTGTTAGCTTAAGTTATTTATATGGTTGAAATCGTGATTAAATTTCTAACAAGTTTGAGGTTTACACTTTATGAAATAGTTGAGAAATAAGCAAGTTTAAAATTTCAAAAACTTTGTACATGGCTTCTGGCGCGAGGAAGAAGACGAAGCACAGTCAGAAACGAGTTTAAAATATATTTAATGATTGTTGTCTTAACTAACGGATGTATCACCACCCCAGTGGTTATAGCATGCGCCTTTCACCTATGGGACATGGGTTCGAGCCCCAGCGTCCCATTTTGTTATTTTCCCATAATTGTTTGTTCTTTTTTACTTCCAAGCGCGTTGGGCCTCCAATGCTGGGCCAATCTCTTTTTTCTTCAGCGCACCCCTAAACTGCTCATAACAACCAGACCCATCTTTCTCTCTTTTTATTTTATTTTATTATTGTTTATTTTCTGAACCAAACAAAAAAATGATTTGGGCCAAACATTTTTTTTTGCTATTTTTCACACCCCTTTCAACTTTTTAAACACTAAGCCCAACTTTTTATTTCCTTTATATTTTTTATATTTTCTTTATTTATTTTATTTTCATTTAATTAAATTACAAAATATATTTTCTTAAATAAATAGTTCAAAAACCTTTTGACCATTTTTTATTTTATCTTATATTTAAAACCCCAAAAAATATTTTTCTAAAAAAAACAATTAATTGTTAAACTTAGGTTTCATTTTCTTCTTAATTTCAATTAACATGGGTTTTAGATTTTTTGTTTAAATTACTTAATTAATTTCTATTTCAATTAAAATTAATTAGTTTAATTAGGTTAATCTATAAACTTTCTATCAAAAACCCTAAAAAATATTTTTTTCTTCTTCATCTTTACATTTTTGTACTCCTATTATAATTCATATTAAATTGTTTGTAATAGTAATTAGGGATTTATTTCTTTCCTCCCCCTATTCACAAACTTGTACGCTCCATTCCCAAAGCATTGTAATAGCGTAGGACATTTAAATTCCATAATTTATCGCTTTCGTTATTATTGCTAGTAATTATGGTTTGTGTGGCAAGACATAAAACCGAGCATTAGAAAACCCTAATTCAAGACAAATACATGAAATCAAAAACACTTGTACACATGCACCTCTAGGGTAACCCACACTTGTTACCTCGGATAAAACAGTCATGTCCCACGAACGTAGGATGTTTTAGAAAAGATCCTCAATTAAAAGATTATAGTCCCTCGATGACCCTTCAATATTGCCTTCGGTAAAAAATCTTAGTCTCTTACGACAATTGCTAAAAACATCTTACAAGTTTCTTTCTATGACTGTACAATGACCCACGCCCGTACCTCACATCCAATGATAAGGCTTTCTATCAATCAATGATAGATAAGCACTATCTAAAGAATGAGGAAAAGAATAAAGACTTTTTGAGTAGGTAGATTGCTCGTAATTGCTTGCTCACAAACAAAACCATTTACACACCTCACATTTTCAAAACACTTTTCAAAACAAACATTTTTATATACATTCTTAACGATACAAGAATCATTACAAAATTTTCTTACAAAACATTTTTCTAAACATTCACTTTTCAACAAATATTTTCAAAACCAATACTTTGTATACATTCTCAACGATACGAGAGTCACTTTAAAGTTTACCGTACGAAGGCGTTTTCAAAATATTTTCAAACTTACACAAACACAAAGCATTTTAAAGTGATCAAGCAATTAAGAGTCCGTAGATAACTACGGATGAAAAGGGTGCTAACACCTTCCCTTTCCATAACCTACCCCCCGAACTCAAGAAAATTCTCAAAAGGTCTTTCCTGTTCTTTTCACCCTTTCCTTTATTGGATAAAAGAAAAGTCGATGGCGACTCTTGCTATCTACAACACTTGCGATAAAATGCAAAACATCCAAGTCAGTTCTCCCACCGTATCACAGTGACTTACACCACAATGAACATATGAGACTCTCAAACCTAAACCCTTATTTTACAAACTATTAAGAACTATTTTTTTCCTAGGTCATGGTATTCCTTATATAAGCCTTCAGTTGTTCATGGGCTTCGAAATCTCTGCCTAATTATTCCTTAATCCATGCGCTGATTGCTGTAGAGAATGTCTCCTTAAATCTTGGAACAAATCTTCAAGTATCCTAAATTATCTCAACAACCAATTTTAGAAACTTTTAATGTTGTTGGAGATTTGATTCACTTGTTCCAGATTGCATCTTCTTAACCTGCAAAAATAACTAAGATATATCCAAAAGGAATATCATAAAATCAAATCAAGTCTTGTCAAGAAATATCAAATAGCAGAACTTGCTGCACCAGACCAAGATGTCATGACATTGTCTTCAACATCTGATAGAAAATCACATAACAACATATCCTGTTATGACAAACCATGTTTTGCCAAAATTTAGCCAATCACAAAACCATGGTACTAACAAGTATGAGATTGTATATTTCTTCATTTGATGTAACCATAGGGAGAATGCTTTCTCAAGAGGATTAAAACGGCATCGAAAAATCCATTTATCATCTTAGTCGAGTTCTCAATGATGTAGAAACTAGATATAGCATGGTTGAAAAGTTGTGTCCGTGTCTGTACTTTTCTTGTACAAAAAAAATATAGCATTATATAAAGCCGGTTGGTTTGTATGTTTTGTCTCATTTTGATATTATTAAACATATATTATCTAAGCCAATCCTGCACAGTCGAATTGAAAAATGGGCAGTTTCCCTGACTAAGTATTTTTTAACTTATATATGCCTTTAAAGGCTATGAAAATGCAAGTGGTCATAAACTTTATAGTCAACCATGCTATGGTCTAAAACCCCTTAAACTATCTAGAACTCGAGCCATGGAAATTATATTTTGATCGTTATAGTCATAAAGATGGAATTTTGGAAACAATGAAGTTGGGTTATGCAGATGAAGAAAATTTTGAAACATTGGCTATTGACAATTTAACAGACACCTATTGGAGAAAACCAATAGTTGATTATTTGGAAAATCCCACAACATATGTAGAGCAAACAATCAGGTATCGTTCTTTAAGTTATACTCTTATAGGAACTAAATTTTTTAAGAAGATGCCTGAAGGAGTTTTGCTCAAATGCCATAGTGAGACTATTGCATATTTAGCTCTGTCGAATGTCCATAGTAGGGCGTGTGGAGCTCATCAAGTTGGCCATTAAATGAAATGGTTATTGTTTCGAAAAGGAATGTATTTGCCTACTATGTTGAAATATTGCATTGAGTTTGCTAAAGGATGCCAAGAATTCTAGATACATGCAAATATTCAACATGTCCCTGCAAGTGAATTGCACTCTATAGTAAAGCCTTAGCCCTTTAGGGGGTGGGCTTTAGATGTGGTTGGTGAGATTCGACCAACATCATCTAAAGGTCAAAGATACATCTTAGTGGGTATTGATTACTTTACTAAATGGACCGAGGCCATACCTTTAGTAAATGTTTATTAAAAAGAAGTCATTGAGTTTATCCAGAGGCGTATAATTTATAGATTTGGAACCCCAGAGACCATTATAACTGATCAAGGATCAGTGTTCACTAGTCGAAATATCCAAGAGTCTGCTAAAGAAGTAGAGATTAAATTGTTGACATCTACGTCTTATTATGCCCAGGTGAATGGTCAAGTCGAAGCAGTAAACAACGTAGTAATTGGATTGATAAAAAATCATGTGGGGAAAAAGTCAAAAAATTAGAATATGACATTGGACCAAATTTTATGGACCTGTAGAACTTCTCCTAAATAAGATACAAATGCTACACCTTTTCGATTGACTTATGGGCATGATGCAGTTTTACCAGTCAAAATTTACCTTCAATCAACTAGAGTTCAGAGACAAAGTGAAATCTCATATGATTCTTATTGGAATTTTATGTTGGATGAACTAGTTGATTTGGACGAGAAAATATTGAATGCCTTAGAATTATTGAGAAGGAAAAAAGAGAGTGAAGAAATTGTATAATAAAAAGGTCAAGATTAAAATGTTTTCGAATGAAGATTTGGTTTGGAAAGTAATTTTACCTATGTATTGAAAAAATAGAAAGTTGGGTAAATGGTCCCAAAATTGGGAAGGTCCATTCCAGATTATCCAAGCCTTTTCAAATAACGCTTATGAAATCGAAAAGTTAGAAGAGGATCAAAGAATCCCGAGGGTAAATGGGAAATATTTGAAAAAATATATAAACTTATACTTCAGGAGGTTAAAATCTTAACAAAATAACACATGTGCAAATGAAAAGCCAAAATGGTAACTGAAATTAAGTGCCAAGATGGCTAAATTCGTTACAAAATTATCTAAGGTTAAAACCCCAAGTTAAACAATTACAATAGATAAGCAAGTACATAAATCTAAAGGGTAGAGTGGACTTTATTCGTTCATACTTTGTCTTAGACAAAAACAAGCGACGTTCGTCACAGACCTACTGGAAGTAAGGGTAGAAATTTTGTTTCCAAATTTTTAGGCCCTTGCGATTAAGTTTTAGAATTTATTCTTGACGTTCCTTGGAATTTTGAATGTTGGCTTACAAGTCTTTTATTTGTTGTTCCCGGCTAGAGATATTGGTAGCACATGTATTGAGTTCTTCTTGATTTTGTTGAATATTTTTTCCAAGTCTTCAACTTTGTTGGTAAACTCAATGGTTGCATCCCATACCGATGTTTGGGTCTCCGTATCGTTTCGGATCTTGGTCGAAGCTTCTCGTTACGTGTGAGATCTGAAGTGACTTGATCAATGAGGAACCCAAGTTCTACAATGACATGTACAATTTTTAGAGGAGTAGTTAAGATGTAAACTTATTTCGGCAGATCCTTAATTCCATATCATGTAATTGTATCATTTTCTAAAATTTGGATCAATTCGATGTTTAAGACTTTCTCTTTGATCTGTTGAGGCAGTTTGTCAGTAGGTTTGACGGTAGAATGACCACCAGAAGTGGTCGAAGAATTGGAACACTTATTAGTTAAACTGCCTCTTACGCTCATCATCAAATTCAGATACTCAGCTGGTTAGATTAACTTTAAATTCTCTAATTCTTCTTGGGAAAGAGCAAGAAAGGTGACATTCGAAGGGGCCTTGAAACCTTTAATTGTCCCAAAGGTTTGGTTGGTATCAACTGTGTCACCTAGTTAGGAATTGTCATTTCTAGGTCCTTCTTCGCCTGGAGGTCTTCAGAGATGTTAGGCATATGTTCGTATTCATTATCTTGCCCATCTTCACCATTATTATGAATTTTGGGTGAAGAATCATATGGTTTTCTTGATTAAACTCTTATGTATCTGGAATCTCCATGTCGATGTGATCTAACTTTTCATTATCACTTCCAGAGTCAGATGGTTAAGATTATTGGGGTGAAACATGGAGTGGAGAAATGTCTTATTGAACTTTGGCAGGTTGATTCACTTCACATGTAGATCCTTTATTTGAACCTTTGTTGGATATATGATGGACTGAAGGAGAACTGGTGCTTCTGGGAACAACATATTTGATGCTAGAGTATTCGATACTAGTTTGGTTATCCTGCAAAGAAGAAATAAGAATTATTATCAATTGAAAATAAAATCATAACGAAAGAAGAAGTAAGGCGAGGTTGAATTACCTTAAGCCCATCAACACCATAACTAGAGTTATCACTCTCAACCTGATCAAGCGCAACATTGGCATCTGGCTCAGAATCAACATTAATCACCTTCTAAGCATTGGGATTTAATTTATTTTTATTTTTATAATGTTGGGTTGTGGTTGAGGAGTGACGTTTGATGGTTTCGACTTCTTTTTCTTCTTTGTAGGTTTAGAGGTGTATGGCGATATATCTTCGACATATGTTTCTTTTGTTTGAGGTTTTGGATTGGTTGGATTTTGTTTTTTGGGAGTTGGAGGAGGTTTTCAAATAACCTGGAAATATCAAAGGTATTAGCAAAATATATGTTATACATGGTGTAATACGATGGGAGAACTAACTTGGTTTATGTTTTATCACAAATGTTATGGATAGCAAGAGTCTCCACCGACTTTTCTTTTATCCAATAAGGAAAGGGTGAAAAGAACAGTAAATACCTTCAAAATTTTCTTGGGTTCGGGGGGTAGGTTATGAAAAGGGAAGGTGTTAGTACCCTTTCCATCTGTAGTTATCTACGGGCTCTTAATCGCTAGCTCACTTTTATTTTGAAATGCTTTGTGGATTTGTTTTGAAAATATTTTTATAATGCCTAAGTACGGAAACTTTGTAATGATCCTTGAATCAGTCCCCAAGAACGCGTACAAAGTGTTTTAGAAAATATTTCGAAAGTGTGATGTGTAAAAATGTTTTGTTTTTTGTGAGCAAGCAATTAACAGTATTCTACCCTTACTCAAGGTCGTCCGTGTTATTTTCCTCCTCCTTTAGATAGTGCTACCCTACCATAAGTTAGTAGAAAGCCCTATCATTGGATGTGAAGGGACAAGCGTGGGTCATCATATAGTCATAAATGCAACTTGTAGGGATACCTTAGCAATTCGAAGGGGTTGTCATCATATATTTGTAGGCAACAATGGTTGACAAGATAATTTCTCGTAGGCAACTCGAGGGACATCACGGGACTATGATTTTTATGATGATTTTAACCGAGGGTCTTTGCTAAGGGTATTCCTATGTTTGGGGGACATGACCATTTTCCGAGGCAACGAATAAGGTTACCCTAGAGGTGCGTGTGTGAAAAGTGATTCAATTCATTTCATTTATCTTGCATTTAGGGTTATCTAACGGTCGATTTTAGATCTTGCCATACATGCCTATTAACTAAACAGTAATAGCAACAATAAAGCAGTAAAGTGAGGGAAATAAAAATCTACGCTATTACAAGGCTTCAGGAAAGGGGCTACAAACCATAAAATCGGGAGATAAAGTAAACCCTAGTTTAAACTATTACAAACCGTAGCAGTTACATAATCGGAAAAATAATGCAAAAATAATAAAGTACGCGAAGTAGTAAAGTAAAGAGGAACGGGGAAAGAAATTGTCTTGTCATTTTTGACAGAAAAAAAGTTTGATGTTTAATCTAAAAACCTCAATTAATTTTAATTAAACAAAAGAAATTGGTTAAGTAAATTAAAACAAAACCCTAAAATCTAGGTCGATTTTAATTTTAAAAAATGATTAATTAGTAAAAACATAAAAAACCCTAAATTGATAAAAAATCCTAAAACATTTAATTAAGGTTAATTAAAAAAATGTTTTGAAAAAAAGGTTTTGTAAAAGATTTTGTGAAGTTAAAGAAAAAAAGGTGAAAAAAGAGTGTGAAACCTAGAAAATAAACCAAATGGTAGAGGTGGTTATTGAACCCACGCCCTTCAGCATTCTCCACGCATAGCTTACCACCAGGCCAAGCACTGGTTAGTGTCAGGATCTAGCCTCAGCGTGTTTTGTACTCCATCTCGTAAAATATGAAAATATGAGAATTTCAGCAAAATCGGGGATTGAACCCGTGACCTGGGAGACTAATGCCTTAGCGTGCGCATTTCTTCCACTGGGGTGGCTATACATCCATTCACTTATATCAATCCATAAATATATATTCTAAATAAACTCACTATACCGAAGAGGCGCCGGAGCCCTACCTCCGGTCGTCTTCTTCGGTGATCTTCTTCTACCAACCCTGCAAAATAGGTATAATTAACAATCCACAAACACCATATCCCCCTAAATCAAGGGTTGCAGATCAAATGGAGGTCCTTTTGTGGCCTAAAAATCCATGGTTTTTGAGATATGGTGCAAACAAGGTGGATCAGTGTGAGAATGGTGGTTCACGATTCTAACTGCATGGGACCCCTGCAATTGTTCTATCTTGCACTAACAAACCTCATGAACACATTAGCGACATTAATACATGTTAAAGCAAGCAAAAAATCAAGATATGAATGCTATGAAAATTACGAAACCGGAGATGCCATGTCATGAGATTTCATGCGTTTGGGATCATCAAAATTGCTCCAATCTTACCCTGGGAATGAATGGAGTTGATTGAGATGGCTAGTTTGTGGTTAAAAGGTTTGTAATAAGGATTTGGAGATTTTAGGGTTTCTTTGAAATTTTGATATTTTTGACAAGTTTGAGGCAAGGGTTTTCATGTGTCTTGTATGAGAATTATTGAGATTATATAGGGAAAATTAGGTCAAAGATATGTGGGCTTGGACCTTGTAGAAGAGGACATGATTTTATCTTATTTATTTTGTATTATTAATGAATAAATAAATAATAATTAAAATAATTAAAATAAAAATAGTTCAAGGGATGTATAAATGAATTCCAAGGTGTATAAGGAGTATAGAACACATTTGAACTTTTAAACAATGGCCCAATAGCCTAAAATAACAAGCTTGCTCACTTTAAACTTCATGCATTTGCTAAAAATTTCCCAACTTGCAATGTTTATAACTCTCTCAAATTTCATTTTTTGAAGGTGATCTTGAACTTTTTGAAAATCTCCAGATGCCCTCTAAAATCTCTATGTTGACCATTTTCTCTTTTGAAGACTTTATGTTGATGTAAGTTTCCTTGACAAAAAGTGTCTTTTTGTTGACTTTTGAAATGACATGTAATGTATTGACTTATATCTCTCAAATGATGCACTTTTTGGACCTGATCTTAGAGAGAAAAAGTTGTAGAGAATTTAATGTTAGAACATAGTATGATTCTACAACCCTTATAAGAGTTTTAATGATAACAAACACAAAGAACAAATATGCACTCTAAATTTGTGTTTTATGTTTTACAAAAGTTATGACTAAAACAACATCAGAAGTTAAGCCACAAAAGCTTTCAAGCTGAGTAATCAGAATGTTCTGAAGAATGATGATCAGTATCTGCGCTAAAGTAAAAGATATTATGATCTTGAACAGAAGTCTAACGCGCCAACATATCCTCATGTCTCTGAGTTATCAAAGTTCTGAAGTAAAGCAGGATGCAAGATTACCAAGTTCTGAAGTGTTACTTTTCCATTAAGACAGTATCATATGTAACAACTTTATTCAGACAAGAATCTTCTTAGTATGGAAAGTGAATTAAGTGTCCATTATCATGTTTCAATTTGGACAGGGTTCCACGCCTATATAAACAAGCTCAAAGGTTAAATTGTTTACGATTTTTCTCACAACTGCTTCATACAATCTCAAAAAGCTGCAAATATTCATATTCATCCTATATTCAAATTGTGTAATACACCACAGTAGTGATACAGTTTTTGTAACGAATAACAAATAGTATACAATAAATTTTTCTTTGATTAAGATATTTTTCCTTGAGATAAATCGGGTTGTGGTTATACTCAAGAAGACTTTGGCAGTTGTCAAAGTAGATTTTTAATCTGTTTGATTAGTGAATTAAGTTCTCATTGGAGAGAGAGAAATCATCTTGGCGGGTGGAATGGAGTAGTTTGAGATCAAGCGAACCAGGATTAAAATCTTGAGTCTATTGCTTTTGATTTTTAAGTTTCAATTCAACCCCCCCCCCCCCTTCTTGTGTTTTTGACTTCTTCAATTGGTATCAGAGCGCCTGGTTCTGAGTTCATACACTTAACCGTGTCAGTACAAGATCCAAGCTTTAGAAAAACACTATGGTGGGACCAAGCCAAAACATCAGCAATGACTATCACGATGACAAGGACAGAATCAGCGGCAAACCTCCAGTCTTTGATGGAGAAAATTTTGACTACAAGAAAGACAAAATTGAGAGCTTCTTTCTGGCTCATGATGCTGACCTATGGGACATGGTAATTGATGGATACATGCATCCATTGGATGAAATTGGTCAGAAGATAGATAGAAAAAGAATGTCTTACCATCAAAAGCGTGATTAAAGAAACCATCATAAGGCCAGAACAATTCTTCTCAATGCCATCTCATACTCAGAGTATGAGAAGATATCAAACAGAGAGACAACCAAAAACATGTTTGACCCTCTGAGAATGACGCATGAAGGCAACATACAAGTTAAAGAAACTAATTCCCTTACGCTCATTCAGAAATACAAGGCTTTCAAGATGGAAGACAGTGAATCTATAGAAGCGATGTTTTCAAGATTCCAGATTCTTGTTGCTGGGATGAGAGTTCTTGACAAAGGGTATTCTACTGATGATCACGTAAAGAAGATCATCAGAAGTTTACCAAAGAAATGGAGGCCAATGGTCACTGCTCTTAAGCTGGCTAAAGATCTCAACAAGATATCTCTGGAGGAACTTGTTAGCTCCCTCAGAAGCCATGAGATAGAGCGAGAAGATGATGAGCCTTAGAAGCAAGGTAAGCCTTTAGCATTAAAATCTAACAAGAAACTTGATTATAAGGTTTTGAGGGCTATGGAAGAAACCTCTGACGGATCCTCATCAGAAGAAGACGAAATGTCTCTTCTCTATAGAAGGGTCAATCAGTTGTGGAAGCAGAGGCAAAGAAAATTCAGAAATTTCAGAAGATCAAGGAATCAGAATGAATCCTTCTTCGGATACAGAAAGTTTGAGCCCTCCTCTGGACATAGAAGATCTGAAGCTTCGTCTGGTCGCAGAAAGTCAAACAACAGAGACATTATCTTCTATGAGTGCAATGAATAGGGGCACTACAAAAGTGATTGTCCAAGGCTTCAGAAGGAGAAGCCCAAAAATAAGTTCTTCAAGGAGAAGAAGTAAAGTCTCATGGAAACATGGGATGATTCAGATACTTCTGACCCAGACTCAGAATCAGATGATGAAAGAGCCAACATTGCTCTTATGGCTAATGCGATAGAAGACAGCAAAGCATCTCAGTCTGACTCAGAATCAGACACAGAAGAGGTATTTCCTGATTTTACTTTTAATTTCACTAAAGTTGAACTAGAAGAAAGCCTGAATGAGATTCTAGAAAGGTATCAGCAGATCAGAGTCAAACTCAAGAACTTGAAAAGGGATCTTGTCTCTGACTATGAAGAAACTGTGAGTCTTAGATTAGAAAATTCTGAGCTAAAAGAAAAGATTTCAAAACTAGAAATTGATTTACAAAACTCTCAAAAATAAATAATCTCAGAGGCTCCCAGTAGTGCTGATAAAATCATAAAAGAATATGATCACAGCTTTCAGAAGTTTTTGGCTAAAACCATAGATAGAAGCAAGATGGCTTCAATGTTCTATGAAGTTAGCAGAAATGGCAGAAAAGGAATAGGATACCAAGGTAAGGTATCTCCACCTAAGAAAGTCATGTACCTAGTAATAAAATGCACACCACTAAAGTCACACTTCACATATGGGCACAAACATGATCTGAAATACACTAGCAATGATTATTCTGCCAAACCAAAATTCAAACAGAATTTTGGTAAAACTAACCAACCAGGACCCAAAAAGATATGGGTACCTAAGGACAAAATTATATATGTAGCAGATATCTTTAGCAGCAAGACTAAAACACCAGTCATGGTACCTGGACTCTGGATGCTCTCGACACATGACAGGAAGAAAGCATATGTTCCAAAGCCTTGAACTTAAACCTGGAGGCTACGTGGGCTTTGGAGGCAACCAAAGAGGGAAGATCATTGGCTCTGGAACAGTAGGTAATGGTAACCTTCCTTCTATTAATAATATTATGTTAGTTGATGGATTGATGCATAGCCTGTTATCCATAAGTCAATTAAGTGATAACGGTTATGATAAAATCTTTAATCAAAATTCATGCAAATCTGTTAGTCAGAAAGATGGAACTATCATGTTTAATGGAAAGAGGAAAAACAACATTTATAAGATAAAACTTTCTGAATTAAAAAGTCAGAATGTAAAATGTCTTCTTTCTGTTAACAACGAGCAATGGGTCTGGCACAGAAGATTGGGGCATGTTAGTATGAGAAGAATATCTCAGATTAACAAACTCAATCTGGTCAGAGGACTTCCTAATATGAAGTTCAGCTCTGATGCTCTGTGTGAAGCATGTCAGAAAGGTAAATTTGCAAAACCTGCTTTTAAAGCTAAAAATGTTGTTTCCACCTTTAGGCCATTAAAACTTCTGCACATAGACTTATTTGGACCAGTGAAAACTGCGTCTGTTAGTGGCAAAAAGTATGGGTTAGTGATTGTAGATGACTATAGTAGATGGACATGGGTAAAGTTATTAAGACACAAGGACGAGTCACATTCTGTGTTCGTTGCTTTTTGTAACCAAGTTCAGAATGAAAAGGATCTTAGAATTGTCCAAGTCAGAAGTGATCATGGTGGAGAGTTTGAAAACAAAAAATTTGAAACATTTTTTAATGAAAAAGGCATTTCGCATGATTTCTCTTGTCCTAGAACTCCCAAACAAAATGGAGTTGTAGAACGAAAGAACAGAACATTGCAAGAAATGGCCAAAACCATGATCAATGAGACTAACATTGCTAAGATCTTCTGGGTAGAAGCAATTAACATAGCGTGTCATATTCAGAATAGAATATGTATAAGACCTATTCTGGAAAAGACTCCATATGAACTGTGGAAGAGCAGAAAGCCCAACATTTCTTATTTCCATCATTTTAGATGTACATGTTTTATTCTGAATACTAAAGATCATCTGAACAAGTTTGACTCTAAAGCACAGAAGTGTATTATGTTAGGATACTCTGAACGCTCAAGAGGGTACAGAGTATACAATACAGAAAAACAGATTGTTGAAGAGTCAATCAGTGTTAGATTTGATGATAAGCTTGACCCTCCAAAGTCAAAGCAGAATAAATCCTTTGCAGATATAGAAGTTAAGTTCACAGGTGCTGAAGAGAACTCATCAGAAGTTCCCAACAGAGACGCTCCAACAACGTCAGAAGGAAATGTCAGAAGCACTCCAGTACCTTTTGTTGATCAACTCCATAAAAATTTATCCAGAAGCAGCATAACTCACCCTGAAGATAAGATTCTAGGAAAGAAAGATGATCCAATCAGAACAAGATCAACATTCAGAAACTCTGAAGAATCCCTCATGGGATTGGTATCTCTGATTGAACCAACAACAATTGATGAAGCTCTTTTGGAGAATGACTGGTTTCTAGAAATGCAGGAGGAGTTAAACTAGTTCACCAGAAATGACGTATGGGATTTGGTTCCTAAACTAAAAGGATTCAACGTCATTGGAACAAAGTGGGTGTTCAGAAACAAACTGAATGAGAAAGGAGAAGTCATCAGAAACAAGGCTCGACTGGTGGTACAAGTTTATAGTCAGCAAGAGGGGATATACTATACATAAACCTTCGCTCCAGTCTCCAAGTTAGAATCTATCAGACTCTTAGTCTCTTTTGCTATAAATAATGGCATCACTCTGTATCAAATGGATGTAAAAACTGCATTCTTAAATGGTTACATTGATGAAGAGGTATATGTGCACCAACCCCCTGGGTTTGAAAATTCCAAACACCCAGAATATGTTTTCAAACTAAAGAAGTCACTTTATGGTCTGAAACAAGCACCCAGATCTTGGTATGAAAGGCTAAGTAACTTTCTGTTAGAAAAGGAATTCACCAGTGGGAAAGTGGACACAACCCTGTTCTATAAGACATTTAAGAATGACATTTTAGTCTGTCAGATTTACGTAGATGACATTATATTTGGATCTACTAAACCTTCTCTGGGAACAAAATTTGCTAAGTGCATGCGGGAAGAGTTTGAGATGAGCTTAATGGGGGAACTTAAATTCTTTCTAGGCATTCAGATCAATCAGACTCCAGAACTAACTTACATTCACCAGAGCAAATACGTTAGAGAACTTCTGAAGAAATTTGACCTCTCAGAATGTAAGCCCTCAAAGACTCCAATGCATCCCACGTGCATTCTGGAAAAGGAAGAGGTAAGTAAAAAGGTAGAGCAGAAGATCTACAGAGGTATGATTGGTTCTCTCCTTTATCTGACAACTTCAAGGCCTGATATTTTATTCAGCGTTTGTTTATATGCTAGATTCCAATTAGATCCTAGAGAATCTCACTAAACAGCAGTTAAGCAAATTTTCAAGTATCTGAAAGTTACTACTAACCTGGGTCTGTTTTATAGAAAATCCAATGAATACAGCTTAGTAGGATACTGTGATGCTGATTTTGCTGGAGACAGAGTAGAGCTTAAAAGTACTTCTGGAAGCTTCCAGTTTCTGGGAGACAATTTGATCTCGTGGACCAGCAAGAGACAATTCACAATTGCATTGTCAACAGCAAAAGCTAAATACATAGCAGCTGTTGGATGTAGCACACAGATGCTCTGGATGAAAAGTCAGCTTGAAGACTTCAACATATTTGAGAGTAATATCCCTATTTTCTGTGATAATACTTCTGCTACCTGTTTATCCAGAAATCCCATTCTGCATTCTAGGGCTAAGCATATAGAAATAAAACATCATTTTATTAGGGATTATATTCAGAAAGGAATTCTCACTTTAAAATTTATTGACACAGACCATCAATGGGCTGATGTGTTTACAAAACCCCTTTTTGAACATAGATTCAATTTCATTCTGAAACATCTCAGCATGAAATTATGTCCAGAATAAGATGTTTTATTTGCATATTCTAACCCTCAGAATTTTATTTTTTTTCTGTGAACATCTGATCAACTTGTCTTCAGAAGTTAGGAGTACAGTTGCATCAGAATCTATCTATGAAGATCTGAACTTTTCATTCCAAAGATAGAGGTGTGCAGTTCACACCATCAAAAATCTGTCATCTTCTCACAAGCTACCTTCTGAGGCTGAACACGCGTTCAAATTCTGAAGGGTCCAAGGCTCTGATTGGATGCATTGAGACACTTGTCAATGGTAACTGTCCAGTATCTACATGAAATCCCCTAATTTCAAGTTTCATTAATTCAGTATAATCATTACTCATTTTCTCTTTCTTACTGATTAAGTTTTCAAAAGTGTTTATAAACTCAAAATTTACTATTTCATTCACTTCTTACTGCTTTCACTATTCTCTCTCGCTCTAGTTTTTCAAAAACCTTGTTTCTCAGTTTTCTTCAACGAATCCGTGTGAACAATGGCATCCTCATCAAGCATAAAAAATCTCAACAATGCTCCTGGTTCTTCTTCAACAGAACAGTATGAGGAGCCCATTAGAACAATGGTCATTCTGGTAGATAACCTTAAAGTTCTATGTGAATTGATCATCGATTTTGAGAGTTTAAAGGAAAAAGGTTTTGATCTGTATGAAGATGTAACGACATAGGGATGGAACATATACTTTGATCTTCTGTTGGGTCCAACATTTCCAATTCTTGTTAAGGAATTCTGGATTCATGCTACCTCATCCAACCATCAGGTTACATCATATGTTATGAGGAAGAAGATAGTGATTATAGAAGACTTGATTGGGAAACTTATTGGTTACAATGGCGGCGGAGTTAGATGCATTGACATGGCTGACAAGTGTTCTGACCTAAAATCTATTGCTAGGGTCGTTTTCACTTCTGGACAGCTATCCATCAAGATAAGAGACTTGAAAGATTATTACAGAATCTGGGCTAGGATCATTCTGGGATGTATCAATCACAGGAAGCCTACAAGCTCTCCTGATTACATCAACATTGATCAACATTTTCTGTTATACTTCATTACAAAGAACACCAAAATAAATCTTCCACATTTTCTCTTCAACAATCTGAGAACAAGTGTGAAAGAGACAAGAGAAGAAGAAAGAACTAAGAGGGATTGGATTCCTCTGGGAAGATTGATTTCAGATATTCTGACAGAAAACAGGCTGATAGAACATCTGACAGAGGCTCAAGAGATCAGCATTCTGGAAGAAACTGCTGGGAAACCACTAAATGCCAAGAACCTGAAGAAAATGAAGATTATTGAAAGCATTAAGAAGGAACCAACAATTGCTTCTCATGAGGTCATCACGTCTAGGAGAATCCCTCTGAAGGATTTTCCACTATTCTCTGAGATATATGCTTCTCTAGAGATTATGGCCAGATACCTTGAAGCTTGCAAGGAAGATGGAACTATTCCAGAAATCAACATCTGTTACCTACACAAGGCAACTATAGAGGTTGTGCTGAAGAAATCCAGAAAGAGGAAGGCAGAAGGAGAAGGATCCTCTCAGAGGACACCCAAAGCTGCGAAAAAGAAAGGTAACATGTCTTTTGTTTCGGTTGTGGAATCTATAGTTTTTCCAAGATCTGAAATCATTCCCCCTCAACCAACAGAAAATTCCTCACCACAAACATTTGAGGATTTTGACATAGAGTTTGATCCATCTGTAACTCTTGGCAGTTTCTCAAATGAACCTCACTCCCCTAATCCAAATCCAGAACAAAATCAACCAGAACTTATAAGAGTTCTCTCTGATATTGAATTGTTTGATCAAGACATTCACTCACCAATCCCAGAAAATCCAAATATCCAGTCTCAATAACCAGAAAATCCACACTCGCACTCTCCAAAATCAGAACATCAAAACCTCAACTCACCTCAACCAGAAAATGAAAACCCTCTCACTCCTCAATCTGAAAATCCAAATTCTGAAACACCTGAACAAGAAAATCAACATGCTACCGCAAACCAATCAGAAGACTCCCTTACAAACTCTAATACCACTACTCCAATTCCTAGAATAACAGAACCTCTTATGGTTAGGTGACCTCTCTCCATCCATGATATTCCAGAAATACCTTCACCATATGATTCCACACCACCAAACACTCCTCACTCACCAATCCTGATTTTTGATTCTCCTACTCCCTCACCAATTAATCGTCCAGCTGATCATCTCAGAACTGTCATTAATCTAGAAGAGCTGGACCATCCAGCTTCCACCTCAAATAAAATTTCCATTCCTAAACCCAAACCAACCTTAACCAAATCAGATGTTGGTAAGAACTTGTTGATTTTGGAAACAGAAATACAGAATGGGTTACTTCTTTAAAGCAAGAAAGTCAAGAGATTTCTAATCTCGCTGCTTCTGATTCTCTATGGGATAGATTTAGAAAGTGGTTCAACTCTGAATGCCAGAGGCTAAAAGAATTGAACTATGAGATGGATCAGCAGAACTTCGGTGATCAGTTGAAAGCCTTCAAAGACCAAGTTCTAAGTCACTAGGACAAGAAAGAAATTCTTCTGCTGGAAAATGCTCCCTGGAAAAGGCACCAACCTTCAGAAGCCACTGAACCAGGTTCTGATAGTCACCCTCTGACTATTTCTCTAGAAAAGGAAATTGCAACAAAAGAAGTAGTTGAATCAGAAGAGGCTGTAGAGTGCTCTGAACAACATGCAACCTCTGAGGATACACCAGCTACGTATCTAGTCATGCAAACTCTAGAAGTGTTGAAGAAGGAGAATGCCTTAATCCAAGCAAGGTTGGATAAGCAAGAAGACACAAACAAAGAGATAAGGGATATATTGGACAAGCAAGAAGATACAACAAAAGAAATCAAGGATATTCTGGGAAAGCAGGAAGGATCAAGCACTCAGATTAAGAGCTTGCTGGAAGCGTTGTTCACACGACTTCCCCCTCCATCTTAGATTTTCTTTAACTTATATTATGTATTCTTCATCTTATCCTCTTTGTTTCTAGAAAATGTCATTGCAGAACTTGAGATATCAATTGGAGTTAAAAATAGTATTTTCGAAGAAGTCTAGTCGACTTCGACCATAATTTGGTTAAGGAGTCCCATGCATTTAGGGTTATAACAGTTTGGGACATAGAATATATTTAGAATGTGGATCGAAAATGAGTTCCACGAGATAATTTGAATTAATGCTGATAACTGCTTTTTGGCCTTATCCATTTTCTTAAAAAGACGCGTGGAAGCCTGTGAAGGATGAAGTTCATGCAAGCGAGAACATGTCATTCTCTAGAGAAAAGACCATTTCTTACCGTTACTGTCAAAGTAGTATAAATAGGAGTCTTAGCGTTAGGATTTAATGTGTTCAATTTGTACAAAACTCAAAATCACTCAAAGTATCTAAGCATGTTAAGAAAAGAGTTTTATGAGTAACATGTACATATGAATCACCATATTTACATTAAATCTCAAACCATTTACATTAATGTCATTTTTATTCCATTTAAGTTTCAGTCAAAATTACTTTACATTGCACTTTTCATAAATCGTCTTTCCGTTACTTTTAAGATTCCTAGTAGTGTCTAAGTACTCATTATCAAGAAAACTTAACAAAACTATGCACATATGTCCTAAGATTAATCTAGTTGATCCTATAAGTAGCCAAAGTATCAATTTTGGAAAACTAGTGGTTGTTTACCAAAATCCAAGGTAAACAATCACATTTTGAGTTTCCTCATTAATACACTCACACAAAAAGTAATTTATAACATTTTATGTTTGGTATGAATGTTTGAGCAAGTTTTAGCTTGAAAATAATTAATAAAGAGGGAAGGTTTATAAAACATTTTTTATCAAGAAAATTGACCATGGCATTTCACTTATGCAAATTTATGTCAATGATATCATATTCATTGCTACTAATAAGTCCTTGTGGAAGGATGTTCCTGATATGATGCAAAATGAATTTGAAATGTCTATAACGAGGTAGGTTTGATACTTTCTTGGGTTATAAATTTATCAATCAAAGGATGGCATCCTTAAATATATCAACTTAAATAACTCAAAATTCCAAGAGAAATGTAAACCTCGACATCAACAAAGACGAAAAAGGGTAACAAAGATTTTTGTTTAATGAATTGGGCTTAAAGTTGGGTTATGCTAACCAGGAGAAAAATATGGTCATATTTCTGACTTAAATGTCCCTCTATGTGCATATGATTCCTCCTTTGTAAAGTAACACATTCCTTTTTATTGATTTATTATTATGATCTATGTGATGTTTTTGATTTTATTCTTCGTATGTTTATCGCCTTTTTGATGACTTTAAAGTTGAAGAAGTATACTCTCGGGGGGGGGGGGGGGGGGGGGGACTAAAGTATACTCTCTTTATTTGTGATGGAGATCTTAAAAAATATATTATTTCATCAATATGTTTTCTATTTTACCACCTCCATGAGATATTGTTGACATCTTGAAAAAGAGGGGAAATGTGGTTCTATGTGTTATGCATGTAATGTTTTCAAGTGCTTTTTGATGATGATAATTATTCCAGTGATTATTGATGATGAAATTCCAACAAGAAATAATCAATCACAAGTCTCATCAGTTAAATGTATTAACTTCCAATTGAAAATGCTAGAAACTTTTGAAACAAGAAAGGAATTTAAAAGTGTAAAGTGGTGGTCTTTAACTTGTGAACTTAAAGATGTGAAAGTTTGAAAGCTCACCAGATCTTGCACTTAGCATTTTACCTTGTTTTTATTAGTTATTTGTAAATGAAGCAAGAGTATATCTTGACATACTAAAACAAATACACACACAAGTATTTCAAATATCTATTTTTTTATATTAAAAATTATTAAAACCAATCAGGGCAATTACTTAAGTGATTAGGTAGCTTACTTGATCAATTAGGAAAACTAAGTACACTTACCAATTTATTAAGCGTTCCTTATAATTGATTAAATCAATTTGTAATTCCTCATAATCGATTAAGGGGGTTGGTAATCAATTAGGTGATATAATTTTTTTTAATTTTCCTATTTTGATATGGACTAATTGCTTAGTATATTTTTTAATCGATTAAAACATGAAAATGGTCATGGTTATTTCCTTTTTGTTCAAGATATTTCCTATAAAAATATGGCTTCTCCTTATTTCAAAATACACAAGTCACATGAATAGAAACTTTCTCTTATATTGACTTAGTGTCAAGAGAGTGAAAATTTTCATCTAAGAGTTAGGTTGTACTAGTGTTGTATTGAAATTGTTTATTCAATGGTGTAGTTCTATAGTGATATTTTTATAATATATTTGAAGGTTACAAGATAAACTTGTGAAAATATTGATTAAGGTTATTAAGTTGAGTCTGTGTAAAAGTTATGGTTGTTTGATATTATTAAGTCTGTGTAAAAGCTTTAGGTTGTTTGTGAAAGTTTTTTTGGTTGACCCTTTGCAAAATCTCAAGTTGTTCTATAAGGTTGTTTGGGTTGATCTTAAAATCACATTTGTTTTTGTGGAAATATCAATGGAAAACTCTTGTAGAATGGAGTAGGTCAAGTGGTTTAGATCAAACCAGGATAAACCAACGGTGTGATCTCTCTAGACCCTTCTCTTTTACTTATGTTATTTATTCAAGTGCTTGTTTCTCTATCTCTTTTCCATTTTATTATTCTAATGCTTCATCTATGCTTATTTCTATCTTCTAACATATGTGATTTTAAAAATCAAAGCATCTTTATAAATCGGTTTTGGAAAATTAAATATCACACTTCACCCTTCCCCCCATCTTGTGATTGGAGTGACCTGGTCAACAAATGTGACTTGAAGCATATGAGAGGGATGAATTATTAAATTCAACTTTCCATCATTCGGTTATAAAAATACTTTGATTTTAAAAGATTTATGTTATAAATTAAAAATACACATATATGAACCAGTGGGATAATTGAAAAGAGAATGCACAGAGAAATAAGTTGTGAAATGAAAATAAATAACAAAAATAAGAGAGAAAGGAATATAAAGATCACACTAGAGAGTTATCATGGTTCGGCCTAAACTATTTGGCCTACTACCGTCCTTAAGAGTTTCCACTTGAAATTTCCATTAAAACAATCTTGAACTTTTACACAAGATAAGCCCAAACAACTTTACAAAATAACTTGAGCTTTTGCACATGATCAACACAACGTCACTGCAACATAACTCTCAGATGAAACTTTTCACTCTCTTAGCACTAAGGCAACTCTAGTAAAAAAATAAATTTATGAAAGAATAAGAGTTATAAATATAAGAAATATTTTCTCTTCAAAAATTAAGAGTTTTTTGAAATGAGGAGAAGCCTCGCCTCCTCTACATAGAAGAAATAAAGTTAAAAAATAAAAAAATACATTTTCCTTTTTAAAATTTTAATTGATTAAAATATTTACTAATAGATTATTCCAAGCCAAAAAAAGGGAAACTTTAGTTTTTATGTCACTTAATCAATTACAAACCTCCTTAATCAATTAGGAAGCGTTACACATTGATTCAATAAATTAGAAGTGAATCTTAATCATTTAATCAATATACTTAGCTTTCATAATTGATCAAGCAAGCTACTTAATCATTTAAGCACTTGCCTAAATTGATTTTAAGAAATTTTATTGAGAAAGGTGATAGGCTTAAAATACTTTGTGTGTGTGTGTTGCCTTAGTACCTTAAGACATACTCTTGCTTCATTTACAATTAGTTTATCAAAATAAATATATAATACTAAAATTAAGATCAAGTGAGCTTTCACACTTTCACATCTTCAAGTTCATAAATTCAAAATCACCACTTTACACCTTCATGTTCCTTTCTTGAATCAACATTTCTATCATTTTCAACTTGAACTTGATACATTTTACTGATGAGAATTGGGATTGATTCTTTTTTGTTCTAATGTCTTCATCAATAACCATTAAAATAGCTACCATCATTAAAACCACTTCATGAAGTTACCTATACAACACATAGAACCACCACCTCCTCCCTCCTTTTTGATGATGACAACACCTCTCTCAAGGAGGTGATAAAATAAAAAAGATATATAAAAGATAATATATTTTTTAAACTACCTCTCACAGATAAAGAGAGTATACTCTCCTCCTTTCGCATTATCAAAAAGGCGGTAAATATACAGAAGATTAATGAACAACATATAGAACAAATATAACACATATAAGCAAAACATAATTCATATATTAGGAACATGAGAGAATTACATAATGGATGCAAAATCAAACCAATCAAACCAAAATAAAAAATAAAACAACAACAAGAAAATGCAACTAAATGTATTCATCATTATCATCACCCAAAAACACAAGAGGAGTAAGTTCTCTTGAGTCATCTAGGTTGCATTGCAGAAAAGGAACTTTGCTAGCCATCTGATTCATGGTCCCATGGTGCAATTGTTGGTTTTTTATTATGGTATTAAGCATTTCTTTATTATTAATAGTTTGGCAGATCTCATGATTGAATTATTCCGGGTTTGAAGTTCCTTCTTGATGCTTTTAGTCGAGGTTAAGAAGTTATCCTTTTTGCCTCGGGGGCATTAGGAACCAAGACTACATTTTTATATTCTATCAACATCTGAATCAAGGCGTGTTTCCCTATTTCGGTGTAACTTTTAATCGACTCATTTGTTTTTAAATTAAATCCAACATTCATCATAAATTGTGTAATCTATTCATCATATGTTAATCATGCACTTCCCTTTATTATGCTTTCTAACATGTATTGGATTACCCCAATAACCCAATTTGTTTTCGATCTTGTTGGGTAGTAACCATGTGATCACCCCACTGGTTTTTGAAACTTACCTAATACTAAACTTCTGATTAGCATATGGGCAACCACAAATCTCATAGTAGGAGGAAATATGTGACATGTGTTAAACATATGACTCCATGCTCAAGAGGTGGTAAATTATGTAGACTTGAAAATGATAGTTTAAAATATAACTATATTCTAAAGTAGAGTTTGAAAACATTTTAATAAAAATGTTTGAATATGAAACATAAATTAAATAGAAAATAAAAAAGTTCATGCAAATATTTTACTTATTTTTCATAGAGACACAAGTCCCAGATGTTCCAACTAGTTTTCTAATATTGGCTATTTAATGCTTAAGTATTTCATTGCTCTTTTCTAGAAACTCTAGATAATCTTTAAGATCTAAGTTACACTTTTTCATCTTATCATTTTCTTCTATTAACTTAGCGCTTAATTTTAAACATTGTTTGTATGATAGCTTTGTCGCGTCATATTTATCTTCTTCGCGAGATTCTTTCATACAAACTTCATCTTCTCCGAAAGAGGATACTTTGAAGTTTTCTACTTGAGCTTAATTCTTCGATATTTCTCCTTGAAGTCAAGTCTCTGACTATATTTCTCATTGACACCTCTTTATCCTTTATTTTCTCTATTATTCCACTAGAGGAGACTTCATCTTCATACACTCTTGTTGATTGAGTTCTTCCATTTGATCCTAAATCCTCTGAGGATCGTTCAACCCCTGTGACTATTCTTTCAAAGGATATTAGAGTTAATTTTTCTTCACAAGAGTTTGTTGATAATTTTTATCGAGATGCTTCTATATTTGAGCTTAAGCCTTCTAAAATAATTAATTTTCATCTAAGGCATAAATAATAAATTTCTAGTTTTAAAATCAATTTAAAACTTTTTTATTTCCTATACGTTCCGATAAAATTTTGTTTTATCTACTACTTTACCATTTACATGGTGAGTAGGGATAAATAGACCATTTATTATAGTTTCCAACAACTCAAAGTTGAGATTTTGGGTGAATATTTTAATTATAGCTTTCCATAATTCAAACTATTATTTCTTTGTTTTACTGTGATTGACATTATGTTTGGTGAAACTAACTTAGCTTTGACATGTTGAATAAAGATGTTCTATGTACTAAAGAAATATGTCCTATGTGATGTCCTATGCATGCTCTTTCAACACCATGTTGGTGAACAATTGGATTCTTGGATATTCTGATCTATTACAAGTGCAGAATATTATGTGAAGATTATGCTATCTTATGTGGCACTCAATTTAAAGATTGAAAAAGATTCAAGTTGATTTCAAGGAAAATTGTTAGTTACTAATTATGGAGATATTTTAGGAAACTATTGATTGATGTCCTATCTCTGAAGAGTTGATTCTACAATGCCTGTTATTTATCCAGCTTAGATTTATGAAGCTCAAATCCAGTCCTATGAAGATTATAAATAGAAGGCTTCAACCCTAGTTTTTTTTTACGAACTTACACTGTATTTTGATTATGGTTTGTATGCTTATTGTGAGCCTCTCGATTATCATATTGATGAACGGTAGGACTATTTTGGTGTTATAAGTTTCGTTAGTCATTCCAAAGCTTTTAAGCAGTGAAATATTGTGTGACTTTGAAGTGTGACTTATGTATTGTTTTACTGAGTGTTTAGAATTAGTCAATCATTATGTTGTGATTGTAATGGATTTAAGAAGGGTATCATACCTAGGTGAGTCTTCTGAAGAAGTTGGGCGAGGGTAGTAATTAAGTGAGAAGTTGTAGGGGGAGTTTAGCTTCGAATTGATGCTATTGGAAGTTAACTTGGTCCCTGGCTTGGTATCCCCCAGAGTAGGTGCTGGTTTACATCGAGATGGGTTAACAATCTTGTGTGTTCTTAAATTTTTCGCACTTTGATTATTGTTTATATTGTCATTGCTTGTTTGTTCAGAAAAAGGTGTCTCGACATGTTTTAGGACAAATATGATCTGAATACCAAAATTTCAATTGGTATTAGAGCAGGCATCCTGCTCTATCTCTGGGTGAGGTTCAAGGAAGATAATTTCTCGTGCAATGGACAAGGAAGGATGATTTATGAACAAACCACCCATCCCTGAGGGAAATTATGACCATTGGAAAGTTCACATGGTAGAATTTATCAAATCCATGGACAACAAGGTGTGGAAAGTTATTGTTAAGGGATGGGATCCTCCTAAGGTTATTGGACCTGATGGGAAAGCTACTGATGTTAACAAATCTGAAGAAAATTGGAATGATAAGGGTGATGAATCAACTCAAGGAAACTCCAAAGCTTTTAATTCCCTATTCAATGGTGCAGACAAGAATATCTTCGGACCTATCAGTAATTGCACTGTTGCCAAAGAAGCCTGGGAGATCTTGAAGATTGCTCATGAAGGAACCTCTAAGGTAAAGATGTCAAGGCTTCAACTTCTTACTACTCAGTTTGAAAAATTAAGAATGAAGGAGGATGAAAGCATTCATGACTTTCACACGAATATTATTGAGATAGCCAATGCCTCAGGTGCCCTAGGGAAAAAGATATCTGAAGCCAAGCTGGTAAGGAAGATTCTTAGATCTTTTCCAAAGAGGTTTGACATGAAGGTGACTGCTATTGAAGAATCTCATGACATAAACAACATGAAGGTTGATGAGCTCATAGGGTCCTTACAAACCTTTGAGTTAGGGATCAGTGAAAAATCTGAACAGAAGAAGAGCATCACCTTTATCTCCAACACTACTGATTCAAAAGTTAAGTGTAAATTGGATACAAGGGAAGATATATCCAATGTCATTATGTTACTTGGAAGACAATTTAATAAGATATTAAAGAAGTCAATACCAACTATCAATGACAATTCAAGCCAAGTGAGGAGAGACCAGTGTCAGGAATATGAAGGGTTTGGACACATAAAAACTAAATGTCTAACCTACCTCAAGAAGCAGAAGAAGACCCTTTGTGTATATTGGTCAGAGGACAACACTAATAGGGACCATGAGAAAGAACGTGCTAGATCAGTCACTGCCTTAGTTGGAGTCTATAACTTTGATAGAGGATCAGACTATGAAGAATTAACCCTTAAAGAACTTGCCGATTCACATAAGGAATTAAGCATTAAAAGTCAGAAAATGGGCCAACTTGAAGAAGATAAAAAGAAAATGATTGCTCAGCTCCAGTCTGAAAAATTGGAACACTTGACTATCATTTCTGATTTGAAGGCTGAAACAATGAAGCATATGTCCACCATATTTGAACTGAAGAGTGAAGTTTTCATGCTAAACTCTCAGATTGATAATATGACCAAGTATGTGAGAATGCTTGACAATAGTTCTAATATGCACAACGAGATTCCTCAATTTGGAGAGTATGCTAAAAGTGATAAAAGTATTGGTCATAATAATCAAGCAACTAAGAACAAAGGCAAATAGACTGAGGTGAAATCTGTTCGTCCAAAGAAAGAACTGAAATAGAAGATTTCAAATAATATGTTTCAACATCAGCATAGACAATAAAAAAATCTCACAAGATCCAAAACTGAATAAAGAAGATGTTATTAGTGTTCTAAGATTGGCCATATAAGAGCATTCAACTACAAGTTGCATGACTATCCAAAGTATGATGCACGAACCAAAATAGAATAGGTGTCCATTGAAGGAAAGAAGATGGGGCTCTCAATAAAGGGTACTTTGGGTCTCATATCTCACACTTCTCTCAGAGCTTATGCTAAAGATGACTGGTATTTTGATAGTGGTTGTTCCAGACACATGACATGTGTCAAGAAGTTTCTAGTAGATATCAAACCACACTCCAATGTCTGTCACCTTTGGAGATGGATCAAAAGACAAAATCAAAGGTGTTGGAAAGCTAGACTATACATGGCAACCTAATCTTGATGATGTGTTATTTGTTAAGGGTTTGACTGCTAACTTGATCAGTATCAGTCAACTATGTGATCACGGTCTCAAAGTTAACTTTATTGAGTCTGAATGCCTAGTCAAAATATGAAAGATGAATTCATCATGAAGGGAGTGAGGTCAAAAGACAATTTCTATCTCTGGAACTTTGAAGAAACGAAATGTCTTTCATCTTGCCTAATATCCCTTGAAGATGAAGTTAAACTATGGCATCAAAAGTGTGGTCATTTCTTCGTGAAAGGCATGAAGAAAATTCAGACAAAGGAAGTGATTAGAGATATTCCCAAGCTAAAGATTGATAAATGAAGAATATGTGGTGAGTGTAAAATTGGGAAGCAAACTAGGATGTTCCATAAGAAGATTCAACATCTGACCACATTAAGGGTTATAGAGCTGGTGCATATGGACTTGATGGGACCTATGTAGGTTGAAAGTCTGGGAGGAAAAATGTATGCCAATGTTGTTGTTGATGACTTCTCAAGGTTCACCTGGGTGACCTTCATAAAAGAGAAATCTGAAGTGTTTGAAGTCTTTAAAGATCTATGCCAAAGGATCTAAATAGAAAAGGATTCTGGTATAGTCAGAATTCGAAGTGACCATGGAAGAGAATTTGAAAACAGAAAGTTTGAAGAATTCTACACCTATGAAGGGATTATCCATGAGTTCTCATTACATATTACTCTTCAACTAAATGGGATGGTGGAACGCAAGAATAGGACCATTCAAGAATATGCAAGGGTCATGCTTCATTCTAAGAAAATTCTGTACCATTTTTGGTTGAAGCCATGAACACTGCCTGCTATATCCATAATAGAGTGACCATAAGATCTGGTACATCTGTTACTCTTTATGAGATATGGAAACGAAGAAAGCCAGCCTTAAAATATTTTCATGTCTTTGAAAGCAAGTGCTACATTTTGGAAGATCGCGAGTAGAGGAGGAAAATGGATCCCAAGAGTAATGAGGGAATTTTTTTGGGATACTCTACAAACAATAGAGCATATAAAGTATTCAATTGCAAAACTAAAGTGGTGATAAGAGATAACGTGAAATTTCATTGTATTTTTTACTCGACTTGCATGAATTATTTTACCACTTTTAGTTTATGTCATTTTATGCTGGTAGTGTTATTATATTTTAGTGTTTTTCCTCCTTGAAGCTTGCATGAGAAAAGAAGAAGAATTGGCAAAGAAAAAGCAAGAAAACATGTAGTAACAGAAGAAATAAAGAAAATCTACGCACAGAAGGTTGTGGGCCTCACTACACCTTCTGAGGACCTCGCCACACATGTCCAAGTTATGGCCCACGCCACGCTTCATGTGGACACCGCCACAAGCTTTTTTATAACAGAACCACGTACCTTCCCACGTCATAGCCACGAGACCATCACTTATCCTGTTTTCTCTCTACAAGACTAGGAATGACAAAAATCTCTCCACGAACGAAGTTATTCTGGATTTTTCTCGAGGGAGTTACATGAAGGAAGCATTCTATAAAAAGGTCGAGGTTTGACAATTATAGGGGTCAAAGATCTTTCCACACATTGACGCTTTCCCATGAGTCTTGTGATCTGAGCCTTCAACTGCTTGTTCTTTTCTGCATACCTGTCGGTGACTTCTTTCCAATCACCAGAGTCAGAAAGTGAGAAACTAGGTCCTGACTGAGCTCTTCAGGAAAATAAATCTCTTGTTTATCCATCATCTTCACAACACGCCTCTCAATAATATCGATTAAGTCATGCTTCAATTTCAATTTTGTTTGGTAGGACAATTCTAAAGTCTGACACTTGTTCTTCCAGATTTCCTTCTTCTGCTGCATCCTAAAAAATGCAAGTTGAAGTTCTTCCATATCATCTAAGAGGGGAGGAGTAGTTTTCATAAACATATCAGGTATAGGTTCTTCACAAGAATATGGAAACTTCAACTGAATTCCCCTTGCTTGTACCCACCGGAAATGAGGCTCTAAAGAAATAGCTCCTCTTGGTTCCAAGTCCTTTCTACTCTTCCTATGAATATGGTGTTAGAACAAAGTTTGAATCTACTACCCTATGTTTAAGTTTTGATGATAACAAAATGAAAAGATATATTATTTATATGATTCATGTATGAACTATTTGCTACCTAAATTATGACGTTCTGATTTGCAGAAACTCTGATAAGTATAAGCAAGATCACACCTAATCAGCATCAGAAATTTGGTTCTTGACATCAGCATCAGAAGTTGCTATATCAGAATACCAGAATCAGAAGATCAACTCACGTGTATGCTGAAGCTTGATGAACAGAACTGCGCTCAACACTCTGATAAATAAAACAACAGTTCATCAGCAGCTAAGCAGAGTCAGAATGAGCCAAGCCAGAACATGCATTAAGTAAGCAACGGTACTGTGCATTGAAAGCAAATTATTACCAACGGCCTCATTGCAGACAAGATCTGCTCAATAAGGAAAGTTTGTTATTAGCATTGAATCAAGAATATTGCTCCAACGTTCAAGAATCTCAGTGCTATATAAACAAGACTATGAAGATTGAATTGGCTAATGCTCTCCAACATCTTACACGCCTAAAAGCTAATCATAATCTTCCTTCTCTCAGTTTGCTAAAACACTACATATCTTCTCACTTAATCTTTGTTTTAGCAATCTAGTTTCATAAGCTTTAAGTTGTGTATACATCACAGTTGTGATACAATTTTGTTGAAAACATTCACACACTTAGATTTATCTTATTTGTAAGAAAGTGTTTCCTTGACAAACCGGGTTGTGGTTTGCATCAAGAAGGCTTTAGCAGTTGTTAAAGCAGTTTGTAATATTCAGTTGAATATAGTGGATTAAGACCTCGTTGGAGAGAGGCGAAATCACCTTGACGGGTGGACTGGAGTAGTTTGAGATCAAACGAACCAGGATAAAAATATCTTGTTCATTGCATTGATTTTCAGTTTTACAATTCAACCCCCCCCCCCCCCCCCTTCTTGTGTTTTTCACTACTTCAATTGGCATCAGAGCGCCTGGTTCTGAGCTAAAACACTTAACTGTGTCAGTACAAGATCCAGCGTCAGAAAAACACAATGGCAGGAAACTATTCTCACACCAGCAATGACAACCATGAGGACAGAGACAGATTCAGCGGCAAACCTCCAGTCTTTGATGGAGAAAACTTTGATTACTGGAAAGACAGAATTGAAAGCTTCTTTCTGGCACATGATGCTGATATGTGGGATATGGTGACAGATGGATACACGCACCCTGTGAATGCAAGCGGTCAGAAGATTGATAGAAAAACAATGTCTGACCAACAAAAGCGTGACTTCAAGAATCACCACAAGGCCAGAACCATCCTCCTCAGCGCCATCTCCTATACTGAATATGAAAAGATCTCCAACAGAGACACAGCAAAGAACATTTTTGACTCACTCAGAATGATGCATGAGGGCAACGTTCAGTTCAAAGAAACTAAAGCTCTGGCGCTCATTCAGAAGTATGAGGCGTTCAAAATGGAAGAATCTGAATCCATTGAAACAATGTTCTCAAGATTCCAGATTCTGGTAGCTGGTCTCAAGGTTCTGGACAAAGGATACTCTACTGCTGACCATGTCAAGAAAATCATCAGAAGTTTACCCAAGCAGTGGAGACCAATGGTTACAGCTCTGAAGCTAGCAAAAGATCTCAACAAAATCACTCTGGAGGAACTTATCAGCTCCCTCAGAAGTCATGAGATAGAGCTAGAAGCAGACGAGCCTCAGAAGCAAGGTAAGCCTTTAGCATTGAAGTCTAACAAAAAATCTGAGTCTAAAGTTTTGCAGGCAGTTGAAGAAACATCTTATGGATCCTCATCAGAAGAAGACGAACTCTCCCTCCTCTCTAGAAGAGTAAATCAACTGTGGAAGCAAAGGCAAAGGAAGTTCAGGAATCCCAGAAGATCTGATCAAAACGAGTCCTCTTCCAGATACAGAAGGACAGAGTCTTCCTCTGGATACAGAAGATCTGAAGGCTCCTCGAGTAGCAAAAAGCCAAACACCAAGGACATCATCTTCTATGAGTGCAATGAGCAAGGACACTACAAGAGTGACTGTCCAAAGCTTCAGAGGGAAAAGCCCAAAAAGAAGTTTGGAAGAGAGAAGAAGAAAAGTCTCATGGCTACATGGGATGACTCTGACTCGTCCGAAGCTGACTCAGAATCAGATGATGAGAGGGCAAACATAGCTCTCATGGCTAACATCTCAGAAGATAGTGAAGCTTCTGAATCAGACTCAGAATCAGATACTGAAGAGGTATTTCCTAATTTTGCTGTTAATTTTACCAAGGCTGAACTTGCTGAAAGCCTTAATGAAATCCTGGAAAAGTATCAGCAAATTAGAGTTAAATTCAGAGACCTGAAAAGGAATCTTGAATCTGACTCTAATAAGACTGAGAGTCTCAAATTGGAGAATTCTGAGCTGAGAAATAAGATTTCAAAATTAGAAAACACTTTACAAAACTCTCAGAAGGAACCAATTTCTGAAACTCCCAGCAACACTGATGAGATCATCAAGGAGTATGATCACAGTTTCCAGAAGTTCCTTGCTAAAAGCATAGATAGAAGCAAAATGGCTTCAATGATCTATGGAGTTAGCAGAAACGGCAGGAAAGGAATAGGATACCAAGGTAAGGTTCCTACACCAAAGAATGTCATGGACTTAACCATTAAACACACTCCTCTGAATTCACATTTTATGTATGGTCACACACATGATATTAAATACACTAGCAGTAAGCACTCTATGAAACCAAAATTCAACCAGAGTTTTGGTAAAACTAACAAATCAGGACCCAAGAAAACCTGGGTACCTAAGGATAAAATAATACATGTTGCAGATATCTTTAGCAGCAAGTCAGAAACACCAGTCATGGTACCTGGACTCTGGCTGCTCGCGACACATGACGGGAAGAAGGCATATGTTCCAAAGCCTGGAACTTAAGCCTGGAGGCCACGTTGGCTTTGGAGGCAATCAGAGGGGAAAGATGATTGTCTCTGGAACTGTAGGTTCTGAAGACAAGGCATCAGAAGCTCTCAACACAGACACTCCTTCAACGTCTGAAAGGAGCACTGCTAGAAATCCTACAACAGCTGCTGATCAACCTCAGAAGAGATTACCCAGAAGCAGCTTAGATCACCCAGAAGAAACTATCTTAGGAAGAAAGGAAGATCCAATCAGAACAAGAGCAAGCTTCAGAAACTCTGAAGAAACTCTCATGGGACTTGTGTCTCTGATTGAACCTTCTTCTATTGATGAAGCACTTCTGGATAATGACTGGATTCTGGCAATGCAAGAAGAGCTGAATCAATTCACCAGAAATGACGTATGGGATCTTGTTCCCAGACCAAAAGGATTCAACGTCATTGGAACAAGATGGGTGTTCATAAACAAGCTAAATGAACAAGGTGAAGTCATCAGAAACAAGGCACGACTAGTTGCACAAGGTTATAGTCAGCAAGAGGGGATAAAATATACATAAACCTTTGCTCCAGTCGCCAGGTTAGAATCTATCAGACTTTTAATTTCATTTGCTGTTAATAGAGGCATCACTCTGTATCAGATGGATGTCAAAAGTGCATTCTTAAATGGTTATATATAAGAAGAGGTTTATGTACACCAACCCCCTGGTTTTGAAAATACAAAACATCCAGAACATGTTTTCAAACTAAAGAAGTCACTATATGGTCTGAAACAAGCTCCCAGAGCTTGGTATGAAAGGCTAAGTAACTTTCTGTTAGAAAATGAATTCACCAGAGGGAAAATGGACACTACCTTATTCTGTAAATCAGTTAAGAATGACATCTTAGTCTGTCAAATTTATGTTGATGATATTATTTTTGGTTCTACTAATCCTTCTCTTGGAAGAAAATTTGCTAAGTGTATGCAGGCATAATTTGAGATGAGCCTCATGGGGGAACTGAAATTCTTTCTAGGAATTCAGATCAATCAAACTCCAGAGGGAACGTACATTCATCAGACCAAATACATCAGAGATCTTCTGAAGAAATTTGACCTCTCAGAATGTAAGTGATCAAAGATTCCAATGCATCCCACGTGCATTCTGGAAAGAGAAGAGGTAAGCAAAAATGTAGAACAGAAAGTCTACAGAGGTATGATTGGTTCTCTCCTCTATCTGACTGCTTCAAGACCTGATATATTATTCAGTGTTTGTATTTGTGCTAGATTCCAATCAGATCCTAGAGAATCTCACTTAACAGCTGTTAAGCGAATTTTCAAGTATCTGAAAGGTACTACTAATCTGGGCTTGTTTTATAAAAAATCTAGTGATTACAGTTTAGTAGGCTACTGTGATGCTGACTTTGCTGGAGACAGAGTGGAGCGTAAAAGTACTTCTGGAAGCTGCCAGTTTCTGGGAGAAAATCTGATCTCTTGGTCCAGCAAAAGGAAATCAACAATTGCGCTATCAACAGCAGAAGCTGAGTACATAGCAGCAGCAGGATGTAGCACACAAATGCTCTGGATGAAAAGTCAGCTTGAAGACTTCCAGATTTTTGAGAGTAACATTCATATACTCTGTGATAATACTTCTGCTATTTGCTTAAGTAAGAATCCCATTTTACATTCTAGAGCTAAGCATATAGAAATAAAACATCATTTCATTAGGGACTATATTCAGAAAGGAATTTTGAACTTAAAATTTATAGATACAGACCATCAATGGGCTGATATCTTCACTAAACCCCTTTCTGAAGATAGGTTTAATTTCATTCTGAAACATCTCAGCATGAAAATCTGCCCAGAGTGAAAATGTTTTAATTCCATATATTGATCTTCATAATGTATTTATTTTACTGTGAACTTCTGATCAATCTCCTTTCAGAAAGATAGAACATGCAGATTGTATCAGATGCAAGTCTAAAGATCTGAGAGTCTAAGCTCAAAGACAGACGTGATGATCACTACATCAAACAAGTGTCATCCAATCATCAGCAAATCTCTGAAGCAGAACGCGTGCACGCTTCTGAGAAGGCAAAACGCTGATTAGGTGCATTGAGACACATGTCTGGTAACCGTTTTTAAGTATCTTTCTCAAATCCCCCAAAATCAGCAAGCATTAAATGAAAATAATCATGTGTTTAAAACGTAATCATGATTTTATTTCTCTTTCTTAAAAACGTTTACAATTTCAAAATATTCTGAACTCTATTTAAACACGTTAACCTCTCATTTTAATCTTTTACAGTTTCTCACTATTTCTCAAGCATTCTCTGCATTTTTCTGTGTTCATCTCTCTCAAACCCATTTTCTCAGCTTTTCTTCTCAAAAATCTTCAAGTGTGAACATGGCAACCTCCAGCAGTGCTTCTGCAGGTTCTCAGAAGAAAGCATCATCTGAACAATATCAAGTGCCATTCAGAACACTCCTCACTCCTGTGAAGAATCTTGAAGTGTTATCTGAATTGATCATTGATTTTGGAAGCTTGAAGGAAAACGGTTTTGATTTAACTGAAGAAGTTAGGGCACAGAAATGGGAAAGGTATTTTAACAGGTTGGTTGGACCAACATTCCCTATGTTAGTGAAGGAGTTCTGGATTCATGCGACGGCTTCAACGCATCAAGTCACCTCCTACATTATGGGGAAGAAGATTGTGATCACTGAGGATCACATAGCAAGGTTAATTGGTTACAGTGGCGGTGGCGTCCGCTGTATTGATATGGCTGAGAGATGTGCTGACGTGGGCGTCATAGCTGAAAGGATTTTCACCCATGGGGTGCCCAGCAGCAAGATCAAAGATCTGAAGGATCATCACAGAGTTTGGGCGAAGATAATTCTGGGGTGCTTCAACCATAGGAAGCCAACTAGTTCCCCTGATTACATAAATGTGGATCAGCAGTTTCTGATCTACTTTATCAATCATAAGGTAAAAATCAACTTGGCTCATCTTCTGTTCAACCACCTCAGAACAAGCGTGAAGGAAACCAGGGAAGAAGAAAGAACAAAGAGGGATTAGATACCCTTTGGAAGGTTGATATCAGATATTCTGACAGAGAATAGGCTGATAGAGCATCTGATAGAAGCTCAAGAGTTAAGCACCATTGAACCAACAGTTGGGAAGCCTCTGAATGCGAAGAACTTGAAGAAAATGAAGTTGATAGAGAATATCAAAAAGGAACCCAGCGCTACTCCTATTGCTGATATCACCAGCAGAAGAGTTCCACTGAGTGACTTTCCTTTATTCTCTCAGATAGAATCCAAGCCAGTGGTAGTTCTCAGATATATGGACGCGTGCAAAGCTGATGGTACAGATCCAAATCTGAAGATCAAAGATCTGCATCAACCTCAACCAGAAGTGACTCTGAAGAAGACGAAGAAAAGGAAGGCACCTTCAGAAGGATCATCCCAGCAGACACCCAAGAAAAGAGGTAATTTATCTGCTGCTTCTGTTTTAAATTCTTCTACTATTCCAGCATTTATTCCACCTCCAACCTCTCATAGAATCTCAATCCCCATCCCAACAATAGATGAAACTAAACCAGAAGATGACCCTTCTGAGGCATTACAACTCAGAAGACCCAGAACCAAACACCCAAAACCAATAATATCAACAACATCAGCAATTGACAAAGTGTTGTCTGACATTAATCAACACACTTCTGATCACTCCTCCAATCCAAACTCTGAAGCACAAATTGTCCCTCCTCCACAACCAGAACAACAGTAATCTGCTGAGGAACCAGAACAACAACAACCTCTCTCATCCATTCCAGAAGAACCTCTCATCCCTGAACAACCAGAAATTCCAACAACTTCTCCTCAACCAGCAATTCCGTCTCCCTCTCCTCAACCAGAAATTCATCCACCATCACCTCAACCTGAGTTTCATCACTCTGAAACTCCTTCTCCTCCACCTTCTGAACCTCATTCACCTCAACCATCACCTCTGGCAATCCAGCTGCCATGTGGAACAACAGTTACAATGGCCCAGCTGCCATCCTCATCAGAATCTACACCACCCAATACTCCCAAAACACCAAACAGTCCAATCATTATTTATGATTCTCCCACTCCATCTCCAAAACAAACAGCTGCCAAGCAAACCACCGAAAACCCCAGCAGGACCTTCATATACTTAACCAGCCTTGACCGTCTTGCTGATCTGAAAAATAAAATAGCCATCCCAAAACCAAAACAACCAGATGTTGGCTCTGGTATTATGAATTTTGAAATAGGTATGCAGCAGTGGATTGCTTCTCTGAAGCAAGTCTGTCCTGGAATGATTGACCCAGCTTCCTCTTACCAGCTCTGGTCACAATTCAGAATTTGGGTACGTGCTGAAGCCCTCAAGTTGCAGGATATCAACTATGAGCAGGCACAACAGAACTTCAGCAAGCTGCTGAAGGAAGTTTCCAGTCAGCTGCCACAGGAAGACGTGCTCCCTCTGGATAGTGAGCCATGGTCTGAGAAACAGCTAGCTTCAAAGGTGCAACCAGAAGAAGACAAGACCATTCAAGCTGAAGCAAGCCAAGTAGAAGATGTTGCAGAAAGCTCTCAGAAGCTTCCTACTTCTGATGTTTCTCAAGCTGCCTTGGATAGGCAGACTCTGGAAGAGCTGAAGCTGAATGACATGCGTCTGCAGCAAAGGATGGATGAAAACGACCAGAAGATGAAAGAAAGGATGGATGTGCAGGATAACAAGATTGACACAGTTGTTAGCATGGTGCACAAACAGAATGAGACTGCTGATCAGATCAAAGCCATGCTGGAGAACCTGTCCACACGCCTTCCTCCCCAACCTTAGTTTTTTTCATTCATGTTATTTTCATGTTTTCCTTGATTATCTGATGTACTGCTTTAATATGTTTTGTTTGATTCTGAACCTTTTAATATGACAAGTTTTTCTGATCTTAATTGTTTTAGCACATCACTTACACTTTTTGATTGCTGACAAAAAGGGGGAGAACAAGAATGATATTTTAAATAATAACGGATTACTAAGACAGAAATTCTCGAACATTCTAACTCTGTTATACTTGAATATGTTTTCTGTTTTGCTTAAGTCTACAGGTACAAGAAAAGCTCCATGATACTCTGAAGACTAAAGCTCTGAAACTCTGATACTCTGACCCAAAGCAAAGCTCTGATAAGAAAAGCTCTGATACGCTGATCTGAAGCTCTGCTCTGATATGCTGATCTAAAGCTCCTGATAGTCAAAGACTCTGATACTCTAATGTACAAAGAAAGGCAAAAAGATATGATCCTGAAGAACTCTTGGAATCAAAAAGGGAAGCAATAAACTTAGGGGGAGTATCTCTCAACTCTTATCCCTTATCTTTGATAACCTCTTACTCTGATACATTTATCTGATACCTTTTCACGTTATTTTCAATTAAAAATATCTAGTTTTTGTCATCATCAAAAAGGGGGAGATTGTTAGAACAAAGTTTGAATCTACTACCCTATGTTTAAGTTTTGATGATAACAAAATGAAAAGATATATTATTTATATGATTCATGTATGAACTATTTGCTACCTAAATTATGACGTTCTGATTTGCAGAAACTCTGATAAGTATAAGCAAGATCACACCTAATCAGCATCAGAAATTTGGTTCTTGACATCAGCATCAGAAGTTTCTATATCAGAATACCAGAATCAGAAGATCAACTCACGTGTATGCTGAAGCTTGATGAACAGAACTGCGCTCAACACTCTGATAAATAAAACAACAGTTCATCAGCAGCTAAGTAGAGTCAGAATGAGCCAAGCCAGAACATGCATTAAGTAAGCAACGATACTGTGCATTGAAAGCAAATTATTACCAACGGCCTCATTCCAGACAAGATCTGCTCAATAAGGAAAGTTTGTTATTAGCATTGAATCAAGAATATTGCTCCAACGTTCAAGAATCTCAGTGCTATATAAACAAGACTATGAAGATTGAATTGGCTAATGCTCTCCAACATCTTACACGCCTAAAAGCTAATCATAATCTTCCTTCTCTCAGTTTGCTAAAACACTACATATCTTCTCACTTAATCTTTGTTTTAGCAATCTAGTTTCATAAGCTTTAAGTTGTGTATACATCACAGTTGTGATACAGTTTTGTTGAAAACATTCACACACTTAGATTTATCTTATTTGTAAGAAAGTGTTTCCTTGACAAACCGGGTTGTGGTTTGCATCAAGAAGGCTTTAGCAGTTGTTAAAGCAGTTTGTAATATTCAGTTGAATATAGTGGATTAAGACCTCGTTGGAGAGAGGCGAAATCACCTTGACGGGTGGACTGAAGTAGTTTGAGATCAAACGAACCAAGATAAAAATATCTTGTTCATTGCATTGATTTTCAGTTTTACAATTCAACCCCCCCCCCCCCCCCCCCTTCTTGTGTTTTTCACTACTTCATATGGCGTCAAGCCTTTGCAATTTCCTACTTAGCTTCTTTATGATACTCTCTTTCTTTGAGAAAGAAAGCACTCAAATGAATACTATTTGGCTTGTCTCTCATCGGATATCCGTGTTGACGACGTGCAAGAATGAGATTGTAGTTAATTCCTCTGTTTGTACGAAGAAGAGGTACATTGGGGAAAATACCATAACTATCGAGAATATCCACATCATAATAAGCCTGATGATACCAAAAAATGTCGGAATGAGTGAGAGCCATAATATTTGGAGCCCAACGAGGTTCCTTCTTGATATCCCAAAAAGCATCAGACCGAGGTAAGTGAGAAATAAACCACTGATATAACAAAGGCGTGCAACAAATGATCATCCCTCCATGATAAAAATCTAGAAGATAAATAGAACAATAAGTATCTTCTAATAATATAGGAACTGGATTCCAAATCAAAAATATCCGGATGGCATTGACATCCACAAATTTATCGATATTAGGAAATAAGAACAACCCATAGGCAAGTAGAGCAAAGATAGCCTCAAAAGCAACTGTACTCTTCATCCTAGAAAAGTAGCAAGCTTTCTCTAATAAAAAATGAGCGGGTAATCCTCTGATTCCTCATTTGGTAGTGATGTTGGCCTCAATCTCAGACTTCCCTAAATGAATCATGGCAGTAATCTCATGAGACTTGGGCTCTCCCTCTAAACCGGTGAAAGGAACACGACCGATAACAGGTAAACCCAGTAGGTAAGAATATTCCTCTAATGTAGGCATCAAATGATAATTAGGGAAAGTAAAAAATTGATACAACAGATCATAGAACTGGACCAAAGTAGAAAGAATACCCTCTTTCATCTTGAGCTTCATAAGAGATATGATGGATCCATACTTATTTCGAAAATCTGTAGAACTCTCGATCTCAGGAATCAGACTCATCAATTCATCTATCTTAGGATCCTTGAAACTGTACTTCCGAGTCTTTCTTTTTCCAGAATCCATGGTCCAAAAGTACCTGAGATATTTGCAAAAGGTCAACTTTAAGTCCCTTGAAATAATTATTTTAAAGAATGCTCATGGGTGCATGAATGCATGATGCAACAATCATACACAAGATCACAAACATGGCGGTTCATAAGTTCGACGTCACGAGCATGAAGTCAAATGTACTACCCACAAGGTATGGAATAATAGTTTATGACCTACTGAACAAGATTCTAAAAGGTTCCCAGGGTCTACATCCTTCCTTTCGGATATTACCAATGTCCCGATTAACTCGGTAATTAGTAATATTCTCAGGAAAAACTCGCCTGAGTGTAGTATTCTGTGATAACCACTTCCGGATTACTCCGTCATAGTTTTCGCACTACACCTAAAAGGAAAATATTGGTTAAGGGTTCTACGGTACTCGGCTTTAACAGGCTCCCATGTCAAAAGCAGCACGTCTTCCTGATTACTTGGTAAATGATACTACGGTCAAAGGGGCCTCCACTGAGTGGGGGATCACATGTCTCCTTTTTTGGGATTACTCCCTCAAAGTTAACATGACAAAAATAATTGGCTGTTTGAATTAGATGAACCCTAAAATGACCCACCAACTCCTCCCAAGACACCTCAAGTATATGACCATTTTGATATCTATGAAGCTGAAACTGATCCTGAAACCCCTCCATTCTATCATAATCTTCCATCCCCAGATCATACGAACCCTGCGGGTATCCCTCCAATCATCGCACCACTTCCACATGAGGATCATCTTCCTGACACAACCTCTTACACCTCCACTTCCCCATTTGCTCCACCTCCTGATCTCACCGCTACCATCAACGCCCTCTGGACTGACATTGCTAACATTATAGATGATCTCACTTCTTTACGCGTTGATTTTTACGGGTTTATGGATGTAGTGATAGAGTAGTTTGATAATATCTATGAATATATTTATTCTATTGCTCCTCATCTTGGACGTAGTGGCTAGTTTTTCTGAATAATATTGTTTTCTTAAAATTAATATTTTTCATGTTTTCTAGATTAGATTTTGATGTTTCTAGGTTATTTTGTACTTTTTCTGCATTCTTATGTTACAGTAGGAGTTTTCAAATTTTTATTTTTCAAATTTTCAGTATATAATCTTATGGCATTTTATTATTTTAAGTTATGTTTTTTTTATTTTTCTATGATTTATCTGCTATTGTATGCTTGAAGTATGATTTTAAGTTGAAGTTTGTTTAGAATTTCAGACTATTCAGGTTTTACACTTGTGGCGCTCGCCACAAGCCCGTGGCCCTCTCCATGGTATCCAAAATAAGTGGCCCCCACCACGGTTTCTGTGGCCCAAGCCACGATCTTCACAAAATAGAAACAAAAGTGTTTTTATGAAACACTCCTCATTTCCCTCATCTTCCTTCATTCGACCCAATCTCTTCCTTTTTCAACCCTTTCCAACTTCCACTAAACACTCATTATCATCCAATCACGTTTTGCTTTCCAATTTCCTTTCACCCTTTAAATTCCTTGAATTGCTCCACATATCATACCTCTCCACTTATAGTGACCTACGAGAGCCAAACCCTTGTTGTATCCATCATGTGTCATCGCACTCAATAACCAAATAGAAGGGAAAGACCATCACCAGATTTATCAACAATCGTTTTCCGCACTGAGGATTCCAGCTTGCAAATGGAGAAGTACCTTAATTTCTACCAATGTTCTGTCATCCCCACAAGGTACATTGATGAGTCCTATTTGCGTGAATTTGGACTCTTAGATAGTGTTTAATGGATGTTGACTAATTCAGGTCTAACTCATATTTGTTTGTTGAACCACCCAACCTACGAACCTTTAACTCTGGAGTTCTTGAGTTCATTTATCTACGACACGCCAATGGCAGAACCATATCTCACCCGAACCACCAAGTTTAGGATGTTCAACACAGAATACTCATTAAGCCAAGATACCATATGTGATATGTTACATTTTCCGCGTGGAGAAGATGTAGCGCGTAGAGTTCCTTTTGAGGAGGATTGGAAGACCGTAGCATTTGATCTTTAGGAAAAGTTAACAAGTAAAAAAACTCTAAAACGGGAAGGACTTAATGCCTCCCTAATCAATAATCCATCCATCCTCTACTTTCACCGCATTCTGGCAAGCATAATTTTTGTAGGATTAACAACCACAAGGTAAATTCTAAAGAGTGGTTCTTTCTGCATTGTATCTTTACACTGACCAGAATCAATTCCACTCCCTTTTTGCTGTCACACATTCATTACATTTATGAAAGAGGAACCAATCCTTTTTGTATAGGGAATAGTCACATCCATCTCATTTGCCTTGGGCCTAGGCGACAAACTCACTGATTTGCCATCAATACCAGCTGTATACCTTAACATCGACAACTGTCGGTCAGCACACATGATTGAAGTTAGAGAAGATGACAAGTATTATCTGATGGTCCGAAATAAAGCGGTCAAGAGTGTTATTTTCCTTGTCGCAATCACACTAATGCATAAAATATAGCTAATTGGCTTTATGATCTATCAGCCCCTGAGCCCAACGCACCTACACAGGGTGCACAAGGTGGCCATATCGATGGTAAGTTCTATGATATGGAACAGGGTTCCCCTGAAGTTCAACCACAACCCACACAACTCCTTCTGAAAGCATTGCTAGAACAACATCAAGACGCCAAAGAAGACATGAAGATACTTCTGTCACATCTGATGACATTCTTTCTGAAATGAGGTGGCATAATGAATTGGATGCTCAGCGTGACCTAAGACTTCAAGATATTCAAACTCAGCAGACTGAGATGATGCGCCTCATTCAGCAAATTCATCAAGATCAGCGTGACTACATTGACAGGAATGACAAAGAATGTCAGGTATGATCGACTAGATGACAGCTTTGACAGTGCGTGTGGACGGCTTACAAGAGTACATTCATCATGTAGGTATGTCACCTCACCAGCCTGGTAATCGTGGTCGTTGCTGAGCACATGGAAAAGAACACCAGTAGTAGATATCCCAGGTTCTACCTTTATTTTTGACCTTATTTCGAAACATTTGGGAAAATGTTCGATTTAAGTGTGGAGGAGAAAGCTTTACTGCTTTTGTTTATCATTCTATAGCTATTTTTATTTTCCCCTTTCTCATTTAGTATTAGTGTTAGTTGAGTCGACCTCTTGCAATGTCGAGTCTCTATGCGTGTTTTTTCCACTATTTATTTATTCCCTAATTTTCTTGAGCTATAACAAAAAAATTTGGTATGACCTATAACACGACACCTTAAAAAGTATATAGGTTTTTTTACACTTAGGCTATGTTGGATTTATTTGAGAAAGACTCACCAAAATAGATACCGTTTTTACACCTTAAACTCCCTAGTTATGTACGAACAATTTGAATACTAATTATACCGAGACCTTAAGTTTGAGTTTTTAAGTAGCCCAGAGTAGTTTATACTAGCAGTCAACACCATCTTAAGCACAAACTACGTAGGGAGTTGATGAATATAAGTAGATGATCAGAAAAATTATAAATATATATATGTCGTAGCTTAATAAAAATAGGGAATGCACCTATAATGTTAGGTGACCCTCACCCGATGACTTAACCCAACGGTTGTGGAACCTACAAAAGTTTTTATAAAAATTCGTTGTTAGTTGGTTTAGAGGTGTCTGGTTCTAAACATGGTAGGACGGACTATGGTTTGATCCCCCGCAACTTGCAATTTGGTAAATAAAGGGGTTTCCAAACTCATGTACCAGAACCCTGTGTTAAAGGATCAGAATCACTAACCAACTACTCTACTATGTGTGTGCACAGATAAATAGCTTAATGTGATTGCACTCGAATCAAAGTGGGTAAAATAAAATGAAAGAAATAGGTTAAGCTATAATAGAATTATTTTCAAACTGGTTTTGTATAAGGAGGGAGTTTTTGATCGTGTTTGTGTATTTGTGTCACTACGGTATCCTTAGTGTTGAATTTGAGTATCTATAATTCTAACAAAATGCCTCACAACCACGTAGGATTTGAGTTATGTCGTATATTTGTGTCGAATCCATTATTAAATTGATCTTCATGATGATTATTTGCTTGAGGACAAGCAAATGTTCAAGCGTAAGGGAGTTTCGTAATGTAAAATTTCATTGTATTTTCAACTCGACTCCCATGAATTATTTTACCGTTATGCTGGTAGTGTTAGTGTATTTCAGGTGTTTTTTCTCCTTGAAGCTTGCATGAGAAAAGAAGAGGAATTAGTAAAGAAAAAGCAAGAAAACATATAGTAACAGAAGAAATAAAGAAAACATGCGCACATAAGGTTGTGACCCTTACCACACCTTCTATGTCCCTCGCCATGCATATCCAAGATGTGGCCCTCGCAACACTTCCTGTGGCCACCGCCACAGGATTTTTTATAACAGAATCACATTCCTTCCCACGTCAGAGCCACAAGACCATCACTTATCCTATTTTCTCTCTGCAAGACTAGAGCTGGCGAAAAACTCTCCACAAACGAAGTTATTCCGAATTTTTCTCGAGGGAGTTATGTGAAGGAAGCAATCTATAAAAAGGGCGAGGTTTGACAGTTACAAGGGTCGAAGATTTTCATTGTTCAAAGCACTTTTCCTTCTAGATTCTAAGCAGAAAAAATCATCATTTTAAAGTGATAGCTTTCCACATCGGGGAGCTATTGTAACATTAGTTTTAGATTTACATTTTAGTTTTTCAATTTTGTACTTTTGGAAGCGAATCCTGCCGACATTTGTGGAGGATCCTGAAGTCAATGTTCATTCAATATGCAGTCAAGTTTCTTTTGTACTAGAGATTATTTCCAGGTTTTTAATTCAAGATTTATTTATATTTACATTATAAAAATCATGTTCTATTTTATGATTAACTACTGTTATAACATGTTTCTATTTAAAACTATGTACGACTAATTTCCTTAGATGCCAGTATGTAAAATAATCTAACCAAAGGGATTCGAAAATATATTGGTATAAATGTTTACAAACTACTTTCCTGGTTTTGGTTTCTAATTAAATTATTAAAACTGTTTTTGTTACGAGAGTAAAAAGAAACAAAGGTTAAAATCAATAAAACGGGAGTTTGATATTTTTAATCGAATAGTAGTAGTTGAACATTAATTCTAAGTACAGCAATAACGCTTTAGGATTAATTAAATTTTATTGGTTTCCAAAAAGTGTTTTTAAATTCAAATGAGATCATCAAGAGCAAACATTTAGATTTAAGAATACAGTCTAAGTCAATAAACATGAGATTGTGAGATAAGGATTTTTAAACTAATATTTTCTACTGAAAAAGTATTTTTAAGAAAAACAAAACCAATGGTTAGTCGGATCCCTGAAATCGGACGAATTACATACTGGTATCCTTTATTTCGAATATTTTATTAAACTTAAATTTACTCCTTATTTCTCTCAAAAACCTAAGATTAATTGTCAGCCTTAGATTACATAGTAACATTAGATATAATTAGTTTGATTAGCAGTCTCTGTGGGTTTGATATCTTTTAAAACTACACGATTAAGATTGTGCACTTGCAGTCAGTAATTCTGACATACTCTTAAAGTCGCGATCAATGGAGTCTATAAGTGTGGTGATTGATGACTCAATCAAAGAAGCTGATGTCTTAAATGATATTGGAGCATTCTTTCCTATGAGTAACACTGAAAGTGAAGATGGTGTAGATTCACGTGTCAACACTGAAACTGAAGATGGTGCAGATTCAAGTATCAATGGTGAAACTGAAAATGTTGCAGATTCAAATCTCAACATTGGAACTGAAGAAATTGATGCAACTAACAAAGTTATCTCCATTAGAACTCATAAAGATCATCCTAAGGAACTTATTATAGGAAATCTTAATGAATAAGTAAAAACTAGATCAAGGGAAGTTGTATCAAACTCCTCCATTGTTTCAAAGTTTGAGCCAAAGAATGTTAAAGAAGCCTTGATAGATGAGTTTTGGATTCAATCTATGCAAGATGAACTTGGTCAATTCAGAAGAAATGAAGTCTGGGACTTAGTAACAAGACCTGGAGGGGTTAATGTCATTGGTACCAAATGGGTTTATAAAAAGAAGTCAGATGAACAAGGCATTGAAACCAAAAATAAGGCCAAACTCGTAGCTCAAGGATACCCTTAGATTGAGGGAGTAGACTTTGATGAAACATTTGCTCATGTAGCTCGTCTAGAATCTGTCAGACTGTTACTTGGAGTGGCGTGTCACTTAAGGTTCAAGTTGTTCCAAATGGATGTCAAGAGTGCCTTCTTAAATGGCTATCTAAATGAAGATGTATATGTTGAACAACCAAAAGGATTTGTTGATCCTTCTTACCCTGATCATGTGTTCAAATTAAAGAAGGAATTATATGGCTTAAAGCATGCTCCAAGGGTTTGGTATGAGAGATTAACTGAATTGCTTGTGAGAAATGGTTATAAAAAGAGAGGAATTGACAAAACTCTCTTTGAGAAAGAGAAAGATGGAAATCTTATGATATCATGCTGATCCTAAAATGAGTCATATTACTCAAGTCAAAAGAATCCTAAAATATGTGAATGGTACATGTGAGTATGGAATAATGTACTCTCATGATACAAGCTTCGCTCTAGTGTTATATTGTGATGCTGATTGGGATGGGAATGTTGATGATAGAAAAAGTAAGTCGAATGGATGGTTCTTCTTAGGAAACAACTTGATTTCATGGTTTAGCAAGAAACAAAATTGTGTATCTCTGTCTACTACCAAAGCTGAATACATAGAAGCAGGTAACAGCTACTCTCAATTGTTTTGGATGAAGCAAATGTTAATTGAGTACAATGTCACACAAGATGTCATGAGATTATTTTTGTGACAATCTGAGTGCAACTAACATTTCCAAAAACCCTATTCAACATAATAGGACTAAGCACATTGATATCAGGTATCATTTCATAAGGTATCTTGTTGAAGAAAAAGTAATAACTCTTGAACATGTTAGTACTGAAAATCAGCTTGCTGATATCTTCAATAAATCATTAGATGCAATTCAGTTTGAAAAATTGAGAAGGAAACTAGGTAACTGTGTCAATGAAGACCTATAACAATTACTCCTATCATGGTGGGCCAATAAATGTTACCACTTGTCTTCTGGTATTTTATTGGATATCGAAAGAGAGAGAGAGATTCTCTATTTTATGGTATGTTTGATGGGACATATGCTCCAGATGCTGGTGTGATACCCTCCAAAGAGAATCCTCTATTATCAATAGTATTGGTAATGGTGTTGATGTTGGTGCATAACTACTGGTTGTGTAAACCTTTTTTGGTTTTGCTTTGTTTATGTGTACCTGTTGTTATATTATTTTGTAAGGGTTGAGTTCCCAGGATCTGTTTAGTTGTCAAAGAGTTGTTGGACAATTGCTCACCTTTGTTATATTATGGCTAAAAAAGAGGAGTAATTGTATGGTGATCTTGCATGGTGTGCATGCTGCCTTTGAGGGGGAGCATAAGATGTGAAGGTCTGGTCAGACATGATGTTCTGACATGTTTAGAATTAGATATTCTCTGGTTCGTTGTGTTGAAGAAGTTTCCACCACCTATAACTCGAATCCTTGTCGCTGTGTTGAACAAGTTTCCACCAGCTATAGCTTTAATCCTTGTTGTTATATTCCACTATTGTGCCTATGATTGATTAGATGCTTGAGTTTTTCAAATGTTGCAGTTGCTTATGTATGGAATATATGATAAGTTGTTTTAGCCAAAATAAGCCAATTGGGGGGATTTTTATTTCTTTGTTTGACTGTGATTAGAATTATGTTTGGTAAAACTAACTTAGCTTTGACAAATTGAATAAAGATGTTATATGTACTGAAGCAACATTTCCTATGTGATGTCCTATGCATGCTCTTTCGACATCATGTTGGTGAATAACAGAATTCTTGGATATTCTGATCTATTACAAGTGCAGAATATTCTGTGAAGATTTTTCTATCCTATATGGCCACTAAATTTGAAGATTGAAAAAGATTCAAGCTGATTTCAAGGAAAATTGTTAGTTACTAATTATGGAGATATTTTAGGATACTAATGATTGATGTCCTATCTTTGAGGAGATGATTTTGCAGTGCTTGTTACTTATCCAGTTGGGATTTGTTAAGCCCAAATTCATTCCTATGAAGATTACAAGTAAAAGGATTCAACCCTAGTTGTTTTTTACGAACTTACACTGTATTTTGATTAGGGTTTGTATGCTTATTGTGATCCTCTCCGTTATCATATTGATGAACAAGTAGGACTATTTTTGTGTTGTAAGTTCTGTCAGTCACTCCAAAGCTTTTAAGCAGTGAATGATTGTGTGTCTTTGAAGTGTGACTTCTGTATTTTTTTCTATGTGTTTAGAAACTGTCAATCATTGTGTTGTGATTTTAAGGGATTTGAGAAGGTTCTCATACCTAGGTGAGTCTTAGGTATAAGTTAGGCGAGAGTATTGATTAAGTGAGAAGTTATAAGTAGGGGATTTTAGCTTCGAATTGATAACATTGGTAGTTAACTTGGTCCCTGGCATTCTAGACCCTAAAGTAAGTGTTGGTTTTCACCGATTTGGGTTAACAATCCTGTGTGTTCTTTACTTTTCTGCACTTTGATTATTGTTTATCTTGCCATTGCTTGTTTGTTCCAAAAAAGGTGTCTCGCATCTTTAGGAGATCTGTGATATGAATACCGTAATTTAACAAACCTATCACCATTAAACGGTTGAGTTGTGTTTAGGAAGTCCTCTTATTAAAACTATGTTGGAAGTCCTCCTTCTCTTGAGACGATTACTCTTTAAACAAGAGTTAGGCTCTAATGCCACTTTTTGAACATGTGACTTCATACACAAGAGGGGTGGTAAATTTTTGAGGTTTGAGAAACGTTGTTTAAAATAAAGTTATCTTCTAAAAAGAGTTTGAAAACATTTTAAATAAAAAATTTGAATATGCAGTAGAAATTAAACAAAAATGAAGACTTAAGAGAAGAGAGATAACACTGTGAACTTTTAGAGGTTCGGTCTTAAGGAACTGACCTACTCCACTCCCAAGAATTGATCTTGAGAGTATCCAATAATTCTTGAGAGCTTTTAGAAGGTTAATCCCACGAACCTCCTTATACAAGTAAATGAAGTTTCTAGCTAACTTCAAACCATACAATAAACTTAGGAATCAAGCAACTAGTCTTCATGGCAAACAACAATTAGAGATTTGAGCGGTTAGTTTCTAAGCCGAACCAAGACGGATTATTGATTTGGCTATCCTCCTATATTATTAGATGTTTTACACGGGTTGACCATGAATTGAATCGTAATTTTTACGTGGTTGATCTCGAACCTACTGAAATTTTACACATGTTGAACTCATAAAGTAAGTGAGATTTTATAGCATACTATTCACGAAATATTAAAGATTTTAACCAGGATGAGCTCAATAACCTTTGTGAAGAATTTTCTCTAATTATTATTCACAACCATAAAAGAAAGGTTTTATTCAATTGTGGAATTCACGAACTAAATGGAGACTTATACCGATCTTAAAAAGAGCTTTTACACTTATTTAGCTCCAACCAAAATAACTGTTAAATGTGTAATTCCTTGTGTCGAAGCATGATGTTTCCCGACACAAGCTGTATCGAAACACCCGGTATGGATGCATGTCGAATTAGTCTAGATAGTGTGTTGAAGCAGTTGTTTCACACATATTTGATTTAGGTCTAAAATAGTTATTTTGGGCTTTTATAGTTTTGGGATTTTGGCTTAGAGAGTAAGCTAACCTAAAGCTATAAATAAAGGGAGTAACCCCTATTTTTGTAATGAACTCATAACATTGAATATTCATGGAATTTGCAGTTGCAAGTGAATAAGAAAGATTTCCACAGTTTGTGGGCAGAGAGTTACTCTGTAGAAACCCTATATCTCTTTTATTATTTAATTTTCTTTTCTTTTCATTGTCATTGTGTGGTGATAACAATATTGTTCATCAATATTGATAGAAATTCATCATAGGTTTTGGTGGATTTCCAACATCTAGTATCAAGAGTTCCAGTAGAGCGATTCAAGGGAACAAAATCACGATGGCAATCAATCATCCGAATGGGTATTTTCTAGCAAGTATCCCAATTCTGAAAAGTGATAACTATGAGAATTGGTTCAAGCAGATGAAGGTTGTGTTATGTTGTCAAGATCTTTGGGATCTTGTGAAAGATGGAATATAAGAGCCCAAAAAATATGCAATTGAAGCAGAACAGGCAGCATACAAAGAATTTAAGAAGAATTATAAAGCTCTCTTTAAAATTCATCAATTTCTAAGTCCATAAAATTTTGAAAGAGTTAGTGATGTAGAATCTTCAAAAGAAGTTTGGGATATTCGTGAAAAATCTTTTAGAGGTGCGGAAAAGGTAAATGAGGTGAGGTTACAAACTCACAAAAGAATATATGAATTGATTCAGATGGAAGAAAGTGAAAGCATAATTGATTTCTTCACTAGGGTTATGAAATTGGTGAATCAAATCAAGGTATATGGAGAAGTTTTGACAACAAGATTAGTTGTTGCAAAGATCTTGAGATCTTTGGCTCCTAAGTTCGACCACGTGGTGGTAGTCATAGAAGAATCAAAGGATTTGTCGAAGTTAACAAAATAAGAGATTCAAGGGACGTTTGAATCTCATGAACAATGAATGGATGAAAGAGATACAGGTAAGTCAAAGAGTGATGTAACTTTGCAGGCACACTCAACAAAAGAAAGTAAAGGCAAATGAAAGTAGTTCGACAACAGTAGATGTGTCTACAACAACTTGACTGGTAGAGGAAACCAGCAGGAAGGAATTGTGTCGAATCAAAGAAGACCCATTTACCAAGGCAACCAAAGAGGTGGTGCTGGAGGTAGAGGAAGAGGTGGTGGTCGAAAGCCTGACAAGAGTCACATTGAATGTTACAATTGTCAGAAGTAGGGTCACTATTTTAGTGATTGTCCAAAAAAGAGAAAGAACAAGAAAGTGATGCAAATTTCACAAAGTATGAAGAAGAAGAGATGATGTTGATGGTTACAACAAAATATGAAGAACTATTCAAGGACCAATGGTACTTGGATTCAGGATGCTCATCACACATGTCTGGAAGGAAATATTGGTTTCTCAAACTAAAACCCTCAATGAAGAACATGGTGAAATTTGGAAATGACAGTACCCTATAACTGAAGGTATTGGTGATGTTCTGATTACGAGGAAGGATGGCAATAGATTAATAATTTCTAATGTGTTGTACATACCAGACATGAAGAGCAACTAGCTCAGCATAGGGCAGTTGATCAAAAATAAATATCAAGTGTTTGTCGAAGACAAGATAATGAGAGTTGTCGCCGTAAGAGGAACGTCAATATTGAAGGCTCCTATGTATCATAATAGAACCTTAAAGATTGAACTTGATGTGATGGAGCACAAATTCCCTGCAACTGCAGCTAGCATAGATGAGTGGATATGGCATTATTTACTTGGCCATCTCAACTTTAAAGACATAAGAGATTTAAAGAGAAGAAATATGGTTTCGGGATTACCAGAAATCAAAATTCCAAATGAGGTGTGTAAGGAATCTATGCAGTCAAAGAAGCACAAGAAAAGCTTCAACAAAGATGCGGGAAGCAAGTCGAAGGTAATCCTTGAAGTCATATAATTTGATGTATGTGGACCAATCCAGGTGGATTCAATGGGAGGTAACAAATACTTTGTCACATTCATAGATGATTTCAGTCAAAAACTATGGACTTATCTGATCAAGAAGAAAAGTGAAGTGATTGAGGTATTTGCCAAGTTTAAATCTATGGTCACAAGGCAAAGTTGTCGAAAGCTCAAAGTTTTGAGAACTGATGGTGGTGGAGAGTATGTGTCAAAAGACTTTGATGTATTGTGTGAAAAAGTAGGGATTATGCATGAGGTGGTGCCACCCTACACTCCACAGTAGAATGGAACTATAGAAAGGGAGAATCAAACCATCAGGAATATGGTTAGAAGTGTGTTGAATGACAAGCATCTACCCAAAGAATTGTGGGGAGAAGTTGTGTCGACAATAACATATATTTTGAATAAATGTCCGACAAAGAAGCTAGATGGAATTACTCTAGAAGAATGTTGGTCTGGTGTTAAACCTAGCTTAAGTCATCTGAAAGTGTTCGTATCTATAGAACATAGACATGTGCTAGATAAATTAAGAAGAAAACTTGATTAAAGTTCGAGTTAGATGATCCTAGTTGGGTATCATTCGACATGAGGTTACAAGTTGTTAGACCCAATGAACAAGTAGATTGTGATCAGTAAGGACGTGATCATAAATGAGCTTAAGGAATGGGACTTGACTGAAAATGTCAAGAAAGATTAAGTGAGAATCTTACGTGAAGAACTAGAAACTCAAGTTGAAAGAGAAGTTTGACAAGAGGAAGTTATAGATCAACCATGTACAAGCAGACCTCAGAGAACAAGACACATGCCTGCAAGGTTACAAGATTGTATGATTACATCAGATGATGTGGTCGATGATGAAGGTGAGCTGGTACATTATGCTTTATATGCATATGTTGAACTAGTCAATGCAGCTGAAGCATTAAAGGATTCAAAGTTGGGGAAAGCAATGAATGAAGAAGTGAAGTCTATCAAAGACACAACATTTGGTCACTTGTCGAATTGCCTCAAGGCAAGAAGGAAGTCGATATGAAGTAAGTATACAAGGTGAAGTTGAATCCTAAAGGGGAAGTGACTTGACACAAGGAAAGACTTGTGGCGAAAGGATTTCTTCATAAGGAAGGAATTGACTTTGATGAAGTATTTGCACCTGTGTCTAGGATTGAAACAATCAGGTTGGTTGTTGGTCTATCAAAAATGAACAGTTAGCACATATTCCAGATGGAAGTGAAGTGCGCTTCCTGAAAATACCTTAGACTAATAAGTATATGTTGCACAACCAGTTGGGTTTGTGAAGCAGGCAATGAGAGAAAGATATATAGTTTACATAACTCCCTGTATGGATTGAAACAAGCTCCAAGAGCTTGTAATAATAAAATAGATATCTTTCTAAGGGAGAAGGAATTTGTGAAGTGCATAACTAAACATGGAGTATATGTAAGAAGACGGGAGAGTGAATTGCTTAAACTAAGTCTCTATGTCAATGATTTGTTGATAATAGCTAGCTATAAAAGTGAGATCGAAGACTTCAAAGGTGATCTCAACAAGGAATTCGAAATGTATGATATGGGTGACATTTCATATTTCCTTGGCATCAAATTCTACAAGAGTAGTAGAGGTTTGATGATGCATCCAAGAAGATATGCAAGTGGAATTTTCAAGAGATTTGAGATGGAAGAATGAAACTCGACTTTAACGCATGCAAAACCAAGATTGCAACTGTTAAAAGATGCAGACGAAGATGATGTCGACCCAACCCAATACAAAAGACTTATTGGGTCATTAAGATTCCTTTGTCATGCAAGGAATTCCTTAGCGTAAAATGTAGGTATGGTAAGTAGATTCACACAGAAGCCAAGGGTATCACACCTAGCAGCGACGAAGAGGATACTGAGGTATCTAAAAGGAACTCTTGACTATGGAATTTTATTTCCTGCAGCTGATAAAGGAAAAGAATACAAGTTAGTTGGATACACAAATTCAAGTTGGTGTGGTGATGCTGAGGATCGAAAATCCATAACAGGATATATGTTCATGCTAGGTGGTGCACCAGTTGCTTGGAATTCAAGAAAAGAACCAGTAGTGACATTATCATCATGTGAAGTATAGTACATAGTTGCTTCTCTTTGTGCATGTCAAGCAACATGGATTGTGAACTTGGTTGAAGAGATTATAGATAAAGATCATGGAGCAATTACCATGAAGATCGATAACATGTCGGTTATCAACCTGGAGAAGAATTCGATAGCACATGTTCGAAGCAAGAACATTGAGATGAGGTTCCATTATCTTCGAGAGCAGGTAGCAGAAGGAAAGATGAATTTGGAACATTACATAACTGAGAATCAGATTGCAGACATCATGATGAAGGGTGTGTAGGTCGAATTATTCAGAAGACTAAGAGCTATGATGAATATAGATAGCTTAGACACAGTGAATTAGGTGGTGTGTTAAATGTTAAATTCCTTGCGTCGAAGCAGGATGTTTCTTGGCATAAGGTGTGTCGAAACACCCAGTATGGATGTGTGTCAAATTAGTCTAGATAGTGTGTCGAAGTAGTTGTTTCCCACATATTTGATTTAGGTCTAATATAATTATTTTGGGTTTTTATAGTTTTGGGCTTTTGGCTTAGACAGCAAGCTAACCTAAAGCTATAAATAGAGGGAGTAACTCCTATTTTTGTAATCAACTAATAACATTGAATATTCATAGAATTTGCGGTTACAAGTGAATAAGAAATATTTCCACAATTTATGGGCAGAGAGTTACTCTGCAGAAACCCTATATCTCTTTTCTTCTTTAACTTTCTTTTCTTTTCATTGTCATTGTGTGGTGATAACATTATTTTTCATCAAGATTGATAGAAATTCATCATAGGTTTTGGTGGATTTCCATTAATAACTACTTCCTAAGAAAGAATGATTTACTCAAGAATAATTTCAAGTGAGATGTTTTAAGTTTTATCAATGTTTTGAAATTGTAGAGAGCCTTTCTATTTATAAGCCAGGAAATGGTTTAAATTAGGATTTATCTATGATATTTCCAAAAACGCCATCTTTACAATAGTCTAGTCACTCAGACAAACATGATCAGGCGTGCTTTCACGCTCTAAAGCTTCAAATCGTTTTGACAGAACTAACAATCAAATAAGAAATTCACTTGAATCTTATTGTGGATGAGGCATGAGATGTCTTCACATTATTCGCCAACATCATAAAGTTGTTTAGATATCACTAATGATAATAAACCCTAATTGTTAAGCTTGGTTTTGAGGAATATCTTGATCAAATACCTTGTGCATCTTTGGCCGCTTGAGCTATCTTAGGTCATAAAGGCTAATAATTGTCTTCTTAAGTATTTCTATCCACAAGTTTGATCATCTTGGATCACTTCTTTATTACACATGCAAGCACATGGGTTAACTAGAAGTGATTGAAGATAAGAGAGAAAATAAAAAATGTTTCGCCTCACTAGGGGATTTATAAGTGTAAAGAGAGTCAGTGCATGGTACATAAAAAATAACTATAATTTCTTCCATAGAGGGAGATATTTGAGTTTTACATGTCTGAGTTATAATTGCCCCATCCTTTTAGCAGAGACTTCTGCATAATAGTTTTACAAGATTAAAAAACATCCCTTCTAGATTATCATAGATAAAACTTCTTAGAGTCCTTTGAGTGAAGGAATTGAAAAATTCAAACTTTTCAAAATAATTCTCATTAACATATTGAGTTTGGATGAGTTTGCAACTATAAATCTTTGAAAATAAAATCTGAAAGAAAGAAATGGATTAGAAAATTTGCAACTGCAAACTCATCCAAATCAATATGTTGGCGAGAGTTATATTGAAAAGTTTGAAAACTCTTCAATTCCTTCAACTTCAACCACCTTAAGTTTACCAACACTAAAGGAACCAAAACAATTTATGCACCAAAGGTAAAAAAACTTAATTTTCTTATGCAAGAATGCTTCGCACCTTAAAAAGAGAATTTAAAATAAGATAAAGTAGTCCAAAGATTTGGTTCCTATTGGGAGATATGGCTCCAATCTTGAAATATTCTAAAATTTCAGCCTCTATCAAATGGTTTAGAGAACCGCAAAAGAAAGAAAATTCATTTTGGTTGTGGAAAGAACCAAACAAAAAAAAGTCATCTAAACTTTATTGATAAAATAGTTAATTAACTTGGTGGACAATAAACTCATAAAACTCTTACTATTCTACTAACAAGTTCTAAAATTATCACACTTTCAATATATTTATTTTTCTACCAATCATTTCTTTAAAAATGAAATTTTGAACAAAAAGGGGGGGGGGGGGGGGGGGGGGGGGGGGGGGGGGGGGGGGGGGTTGTCAAAAACCAAAAGGGGGAGGTACCAAAAAAAATATGGGGTCAAAAAGCCTTTCCAAGCCCAAAAAGAATCAAGGACCTGGATTCTTTACCTCTTAATTGACTAGACTTAAGGGTTAATTGATCAAGGCAATTTAAATTTCAAATGGTGTGCCAATTAATTGAATTAACCTAATGTTTTAATTTATTAAAACCTAAAAAGTTGTGACCCTTTTAGGATACCAATAAAAAACGTTTAGCATTAAAGACTTAATCCATTAAATCAATGTCAATCATACAAAAGTGTTAGTGTGCAATCTCAACCATCCATTTAAACAATAAAAATGAAAAGGAAAAAAATAAGCATACCAGATTTTCATGGGTACCATAAATATCTTATCAACCGGATTTTCATGGGTACCATTAGGGGTGGAAAAATAGGCCTGGTCAGTTGGACATGCCTGTTTCACCCGCACTTTAGTGTGGGGCGGGCCAAGGGTTTAGGCCCTCACCCTCTAATGTGTCCGTCCCGTCCCACTATATTTTCTACACGGGCTTTTGTGCGCACATGTATTTACATAAATATTTATGTTTTTAGGCTTAAAAGATGAAGTGCCCATTGGTTTTCCCCACCCCACCCTCACTATTTTGCGGGACGAGGATAGATTTTAGGCCCACATCCTCAACAATGCCTGCCTGCCCCGTTTTTACGGGCTTTTACGGGAGCGTGTAACACCCTGATTTAATTAGAATTTATTTTTAATTAAATAATTAGATCATGCAGTATATTTTTATGAATTAGTGGATTTCATGATGTGGTGTGATGCCTTTGTTAAGATTTAGATACCTTGAAATGTTTGGAGTTGAGATTATAGGGGTGTATGACTAAATGTGTAGAAACATAGGGTTGTGTAATATAATATGAGTTACTAGTGTTATTTTATTACAATATTAGGATTACTATTATTATATTATAATAATAATTAAATAATTAATTAAGTTAGAAGGGTTATAAAATTATTTGGGATATATTAGAGTAAAAAGAAGAGAAATAGATTTAGATCGTAGAAACAAAAAAGAAGTGTAGAAGAGAGAAGAGAAGAAAGAACATTAGGAAGCTAGGGCAAAAAGATTCACAATAGGATACAAGAATCATCACAAATCTAAGGTAAGGGGGATTCTAACTTTATAATGGGTTTCCTAATGATGGGGTATTGTAGGATCTAGGTTTCATGATTGTATATTTTGATTTCTCCCTATTTGGTTGTTTGGGGTTTTTTTCCCATTGATGGATTTTTGGTGCTTTTGGTGTGTTTTTTATGAGATTGGATGATATGAATTGGTTAGAATTGATAGAAAAATGTTGGTGAGTAATTAGCATACTTAAAATATAAATTTTGATGGAAAATCTGAGAATTTTGGGTGTTGGAATGAGAGAAATCGTAACTGGAACACGTGCAATATTTTTCAATGCTATCACAGGGTAAGCGGTTACCCAGGTATGGTAACTAGTTACCATATAAAATGTTTGAAAATAGAGGTGACTGACTTTGTAGTAACCAGTTACCATAAGTGGGTAACTTATTACCGCTAGAAATTTTAGAATAACAAAGTTACTGACTTGTAGTAACCGGTTACCATAACTGAGTAACCGATTACCACTGTAGCTGGCAGAATTTTTAGAAAACTTTAAAAATCAATAACTTTCGCCTCGGGTGTCCGTTTGATGCATCATTTGGATCGTTGGAAAGCTAAAGTTATTTCCTATTTTTTAAAAACAAAATATAATTCAATATCTAATTATTTCACTAACATCGATACCTATCTGTATGTATGTTTTCTGAGTTATATGTTGTAATTCATGTTGTGAATAAGTAGAACGATGTTGTGCGATTGTTTGGGTTGTGTGACATGATATGCAGGTTAAATATGATGATGATGGCATGTATTTACATGACATTGATGAGTAATATTGATTAATGTGAAATTATGTTGTTGTATGTCAGTGTCATATGCATTCATTAAAAGATGGCATGTATTGGCGAACAATGGCATGTATTGGAGAAAGATCGCATGTATTGGCGTTGCTTCCCTAAGTTGGAATTTACTAAGTTTAGGGTATTTCTATATTGGTACCATATGCATTGGTCAATGTCAGTTCTCTGCATTTCATAGTTGTTAATAAATGATTGTTTGGATATTGATCGAGTCTCTAATTTTATTATAACGAATGTTGTGTTGTTTCGTATTTGATTATGATGGTGAAGTTTGTAGTATGATGACCGATGAATAGGTGTGATGTAAAGATGTATAATGATGTGTACTTGGATTTATATCTACTCATTATTATGCTTATTCTTATATTGTTATGATATCTCACCCTTTCTGTTTTAATTTTGCCTCTACGTTGGTAACATGCAGATGATTCGAGTAGCTAGAGATTGAACTTAGCTAAGGAGTTATTTCAGTGTGTAGATTGAGTCAATGTCTGCTCTAATACGTAACACTTCGGGGTTTTTTTGCAATTTATTTGTTAGGAGTGAACTTGTATTACTTTGTTGTTTGAATTACCTTATAATTTTGTCGATGTTTTGAAGGTGAATAATTTCAACTCCAGTTGGAGAATTAAGATGACTACTTAGCGATGATTTCCACTGCAAATAAATGCACTAAAGTTTAAGACTTATGAACATGTGATTGGTGTTGCTTATCTTATTTAATGAGAATGTATGATGTATGAAGTATGTGACATCCTATTTTACGTTGTACTTTAGGAATAAATTTACTCTGATTTTTATTTAAATTACCGATGGGGAAATAAGGTGTTACAATTGGTATCAGAGTAGGTCGGTCTGTTCGGCCAGGTTGTTGAGTCCTTAGTGTAGTATGACAGTGGGATGTTGTTGATGTTTTCTATCTAACTGTTGTTTAATGTTGTGATGTGAAAAAGAGCAATGGCTAGAAGGAGAAATGGTGCACTTGCTAATGCGTTGCAGGCTTTGGCTCAGGAAATGCAGAATCAGGCTATTGCTGGTGGGAACAATGGGACTCGTGCTTTGGAGACCTTCCAGAGGAACCGTCTACCTACATCAAAGGGAAGCATGATCCTGAAGGAGCGCAAGAGTAGCTCAAGGAAATTGAGAGGATATTTTGAGTCATGAACTATTCTGATGCACAAAAAGTGCGTTTTGGTACACACATGCTGGCAAGAGAGACTGATGACTGGTGGGTTGCTACTCGCCAGAGATTGGAAGGCACATGTGAGGCTCTTACTTGGGTTATGTTTCGCAGAGAATTCCTGGTAAAGTATTACCCTGAATATGTACGTAGAAAGAAGGAGATTGAGTATCTGGAACTGAAGCAATGATACTTATCAGTGACCTAATTCTCTAAGTGTGTTATGTTTGAAAATGGCTTGTGTTCTGAGATCAAGAAGGCCATTGGGTATCAGCAGATCCATAAGTTTTCGGATTTAGTGAACAATTGGAGAATCTACGAAGGGGAAAGTAATGCTCATTACAATATTATCAATAAGAAGAGAGGCAAGAAACAACAATATCGTGGCAAGCCTTATAATGCTCTGACTAACAAGTGAAAACAGAAAGCTGTTGATGGTAAAAGGCTAGGTGGTAGAGGTGCTCCTACTGGAATTGTATGTTATAAATGCGGAAAACTTGGACATCAGAGTAATGAATGTACCATCGAAGTTAAGAGTTATTTCCATTGTGGCAAGATTGGACATGATATGGCTAAATGTAGACACAAAGAGGTAATTTGTTTCAATTGTGGTGAAGAAGGACATATCAATGCTCAGTGACAGAAACTGAAGCAAGCTTGTTCCAGTGGAAAATTGTTTACATTAGCTGAAACTTAGACATCCATTGGAGACCACTTGATTAGAGGTATATGTCTCATTAATAAGATTCCTTTAATTACTATTATTGATACCGGTGCTACACATTGCTTTACTGCTCCTGATTGTGCTAAACAGTTGGGTCTTGTATTATCTTCTATGAATGGGGAAATGGTTATCGATACTTCAGCTAAGGGATCAGTGACTACTTCTATAGTATGCTTGAAGTTTCCTTTATCCATCTATGATAGATACTTACTTGTTGATATAATTTGTTTACCGTTGAGTGGTCTAGATGTAATTTTGGGTATGAACTACTTGGAATATAACTATGTTCATATAAACTGTTATAACAAGTCAATGCAGTTTTCTACTCCTGAAGAGGAAGAGGGAGATGTTTTATTATTTTCTAGACAGTTGAAGGAGTTATTGCAGGATGAAGCTCAGTTGTTCTCACTGAGGGCGTCTTTATCCATTGAGAATCAGGCTGCAATTGATGAGTTACAAGTTGTGTGTAACTTTCCTGAAGTTTTTCCTGATGATATTCCAGACGTTCTGCCAGAAAGAGAAGTAGAATTTTCTATTGATCTTGTAGCTGGTACCAAACCTATTTCTATGGAACCATACAAGATGTCAGCATTTGAGCTATCAGAATTAAAGAAGCAATTAGAAGTGTTGCTTGAAAAGAAGTTTGTGAGGCCGAGTGTGTCGCCTTGGGGAGCTCCAATATTACTTGTGAAGAAGAAAGACAGTAGTATGAGGTTGTGTATTGACTACAGACAGTTGAATAAGGTGACAATCAAAAACAGGTATCCACTGCCGAGGATAGACGAATTAATGGATCAACTGGTGGGTGCGCGTGTGTTTAGCAAGATTGATCTGAGATCGGGTTATCACCAAATTTGAGTAAAAGATGAGGATATTCAAAAGACAGCTTTCAAAACTCGGTATAGAGATTACGAGTATTCACTGATGCCATTTGATGTTACCAATGCTCCAGGAGTGTTTATGGAATATATGAATCGTATCTTCAACACCTATTTGTATTAGTTTTTTATGGTATTCATCGATGATATCTTGATTTATTCTAAATTCGACGAAGAGCATGTTGAGCATCTGCGAATTATACTGCAAGTGTTGAAAGAGAATAAGTTATATGCAAAGTTGTTGAAGTCTGAATTCTAGTTAACAAATGTCAATTTTATTGGTCATATTATTTCAGGTGATGGCATTGCAGTAGATCCATCAAAAGTAGATGAAGTGTTGCAGTGGGAAGCTCAAAAGTCGGTTATAGATATTAGAAGCTTTTTGGGTCTAGCTGGTTATTACAGAAGATTATCGAAGGCTTTTCCAAGATAACACTTCCATTAACTCAACTGACTTGTAAAGGCAAGGCGTTTATATGGGACATCCAATATGAAGAGAGTTTTTGTTGAATTGAAGAAGAGATTGACAACAAATTCGATTTTGACATTACCTAATCCCGAAGAACCGTTTGTTTTATATTGTGATACTTCTAAATTGGGTTTAGATGGTGTGCTTATGCAGAATAATAAAGTGGTAGCTTATGCTTCGAGACAATTGAGGATTCACGAAAGGAATTATCCTACTCATGATCTAGAATTGGCTGCAGTGGTGTTTGTGCTAAAGATTTGAAGACACTATCTCTATGGTTCTAGATTTGAAGTATTTAGTGATCATAAGCGTCTAAAGTATTTGTTTGACCGGAGGGAATTGAACATGAGGCAACGCATATGGTTGGAACTGTTGAAGGATTACGACTTTGGCTTGAACTATCATATAGGTAAAGCTAATGTTGTAGTCGATGCTTTAAGTCGAAATACTTTACAAATGTCTGCTATGATGGTTAAAGTGTTGGAATTGATTGAGCAATTCAGAGATATGAGTTTAGCCTGTGAAGTTACACCGCAGAGTGTGATATTGGAGATGTTAAAGATTAACAATGACCTTTTGGATAATATTAAAGTGACTCAGAAGCTAGATGTGGAGTTGGTAGATTTGATGGTTATGAGTAATCAGTCAGAGAATAGTGATTTTAAAGTGGATGCCCACGGTGTTCTGAGATTCCGAGACAGAATTTGTATTCTTAATGATGCGGAAATGAAAAAGATGATTCTAGAAGAAAGTCATAGAAGTAGTTTAAGTATCCATTCGGGAGCTACCAAGATGTATCGCGAATTGAAGAAGTTATTTTGGTGGTTCAGGTTGAAAAGAGATGTGGCACAGTTTGTGTATGCATGCTTGACTTGTCAGAAGTCAAAAGTGGAACATCAGAAACTTACAGGAATGTTGGAACCTTTAGACGTTCCAGAGTGGAAATGGGATAGTATATCTATGTACTTTGTGACGGGGTTTACAAGTGCTCCAAGAGGACACAATACAATTTGGGTGATTATTGATAGATTAACAAAATTAGCTCATTTCATTCCAATTAATATCAGTTTTCCATTTCCAAAATTGGCAAAGATTTACCTCCGAGTGATTGTGAAACTTCATGGTGTTCCTTCAAGCGTTCTATCTGATAGAGACCCGAGATTTACTTTTGATTTTTGGAAAATTTTGCAAGATGTGTTAAGCTTTAAGGTGAAGTTGATTTCGGTGTATCATCCGCAGACAAATAGTCAGATAGAGAGAACTATTCAGTCATTAGAAGATTTGTTGAGAGCTTGTGTTCTTGAGCAGGAAGGTACATGGGAAAATTATCTACCATTGATTGAGTTCACTTATAACAATAGTTACCATGCTAGTATTGGTATGGCACCTTTCGAGGCATTGTATGGTCGGAGGTGCAGAACACCTTTATGTTGGTAAGAATCAGGCGAACGTGTGGTGCTTGGACCCGAAGTGGTGAGAGAGACTACAGATAAAGTAAAGATAATCCAAGATAAGATGAAAGCTTCACAGAGTAAACAAAAGAGTTACCATGATAATAGAAAGAAGGAGATTGAGTTTCAGGAAGATGACCATGTATTCCTGAGATTTTCTCCTATGACAGGTGTAGGAAGTGGGTTGAAGTCGAAGAAGTTGACTCCCCTGTTTATTGGTCCATATCAAATTTCAGAGAAGTTGGGAAGTGTTTCATATAGAGTGAAGGAGGCTTACCCTTAGTTATTCGCATCAAATAATTTTTGAGGACAAAAATATTCTAAGTGAAGGAGAGTTGTAACACCCTGATTTAATTAGAATTTATTTTTAATTAAATAATTAGATGATGTGGTATATGTTTATGAATTAGTGGATTTCATGATATGGTGTGATTCCTTTGTTAAGAATTAGATACCTTGAAATGGTTGAAGTTGAGATTATAGCGGTGTATGACTAAATATGTAGACACATAGGGGTATGTAGTATAATATGAATTACTAGTATTATTTTATTTAATATTAGGATTACTATTAATTTTATAATAATAATTAAAATATTAATTAAGTTAGAAGGTGTGATACGGTGGGAGAATTGACTTGGGTGTTTTGCATTTGATTGTAAATGTTGCGGTTAGCAAGAGTCGCCACCGACTTTTCTTTTATCCAACAGGAAAGGTGAAAAAGCACAGGAAAGACCTTTGAGATTGTTTCTTAAGTTCGGGGGGTAGATTATGAAAATGGAAGGTATTAGCACCCTTTTCATCCATGTTTTTCCATGGGCTCTTAGTTACTTGCTAGATCACTTGCTTTTCTTTGAAATTGTGCTTAATGTGGTTTTTTGAAAGTATTTTGTAAAGAGGCCATTGTTTAGGCAATCTTTGTAATGATTCTTGTTCGTGAGAATGTATACAAAGATGTTTGATCTTTTGAAAATGTTTTCAAGTTTTGTAAGATGTTTTGAAATATGTAGGTGTTTGTTTTGAAAATATCAAGGAAGTTTGGTTTGAAATGGAGCAAGTAATTAGGTGCATTCTACCTACTAAAAAGTCTTTCATGTTCATTTCCTTTTTCCTTTGACATTGTTATCTTACCATTGATTTGGTAAGTAACCCTATCTTTGGATGTAGACGGGACGGGCGTGGGTCATCGTATAACCATGATTAGAAATGTTGCAAGGTATCTTAGCATTCTTTTTTAGGGACTAAGATCATTTGTAAGGCAACTTAGATAGCGTCGTCGAGGGACTATGATCTTGTATTTGCTTGTTTTTTACTAAGATACCTCGCATGCGTAATATGGCCATTTTGTATAAGGAAACCAAGTGGAATAACCCTAGGGGTGCTTGTGTGCAAAAGTGTTATTTTCATGCTTTGTTTTTGTCTTGAATATGGATTGTCTATTTGTTTATTTTAGTCTTGCCATACAAACCCTAATTACTAGCATATTATGTAAAAGCGATAAATTGCAAAATTTAAAGTTACTACGCTATTACAACATTTGTGGGAGGGGTATACAATTTATGAATGGGGATTACAATAATTTAAACCTAATTAATCTATTACAACCAAATTGAATATGTATAAGAATAGGAATAAACAAAATAAAAGATGAATTAAATATGCAAGAATTGTAAATGCAAAGAAAAATATTTTTTGTTTGGTTTCTTAAGAAAAAGGGTCTTGATTTTAACCTAATTAGATAAAGAAAATAATTAGTCAAGTTTAATATTCATTAAGAAAAAGATTCTTGATTAAAACCCTAATTCTTCTTAATTGATTAAAAGGAATGAAGTTTATAAAAAAAAGTATTTTTTATATTTTATATTTTATATTTTTTGTCTTGAAAAATAAATTATAGTGTTATAAAATGTTCTTTAGTCTTTTTGGTATCAAAAATATATTTTCATTAGTATAAAATAAATAATATTTTAGTTTTAATTAAATTTACAAGATAATTAGTGAAAATAAATAAAGTGTGATCAAAATAAAATATATTTTTTGTGAAAAAAATAAATAAACTAAGTTAAAATATAACTCTACTATTTTTTTTTTGTATTTTTGTGATATTTAATATTGAAATAAATATGTTTAAGAAAATATAATGAGAAAAAAACAAAAAAAAAATAATAATAATGGGTCAGGGGTGCAAGTATGAGACAGGGAGGAAATGTTAGAAAAAAACATTAGGCCCATGAAGTGGAGGCCCAGCACTGCAAGAGACAAAAAAATGTGGAAAAAAATGTGAGAAAATGCAAAAGGCAGCGCGCTAAGGCTCAAACCCATGACCTCTAGCTATAACACGCGTTGCCTTACCACTGGGGTGGCTGTACATCCGTTTATATAGGAAAAACCATATATATATAAGGCAAATCCAGTCCTGATGACTTCATCTTCAACCTCCAGCCGGTGTACCTGTAACTTCTTCATTTCTCAACAAAAATGGAAAGTGACAAAATGAAAGTTGTTGCATTCTTCCTCACGAATCTAACCATGTAAATAACTAAGGCTGAAAGTCAAAGATAAGTGAGAATTTCTCTGGCCCTAATTTAAACCCTAAAAATTTCAGAAACTTCAACTCTAAAATTCTCTAAGCTCAAGCCATATAAATGCAAACTATGGATATGTACAGCTTCGTGGCAATGAGGTCTACATTTTATCTTCACAAATGCAAGCCTGACAATGCCTAAGTAATGAGATAGAAGTTCAAGAAAAATACCTCAAAACTGGAAATCGTGAAATGCAAATGAGCTTGTTTCAGTCAGTGTTGATGATCAGGTTAGCTTCCTTAGACCTCTAGGAAGCTAAGGCAATTGATGGCTTGAGCTGAGGATGACTGGAATGGCCTGGAGAAGTCCAACTGTGATGCTCTATTTTTGGTTATGGAAGATAAGGAAAATGGTGTTACAGAAATGAAGCAGGTACAAGGATGAGTTAGTCTTGATGCAAGGAAGCTTTAGAAACTAAAAGGCCAAGAAACGCACGAGGGAAATGTGAGTTTGGTATGAAAAGTCAGAACTTGCACAACAATGGTGTTTTGGGACAATTTCTGGCTAGAGGGAGTCTGAGTGAGTTTCAGGGGCTGCTTTCTCGTGTGTCAACTTGCAAATAGTGTGTATATTTATAAGCAAGAGTTTTTTTAGGCTTGTAACAACTCAGAATTTGAATTTGCATCCTTAAGTCAAACATGTGATTTTTGAGAGAACAAGTTTCAAGGCTTGTGTACTTGTTAAGATATAGTAGTTTATGCTTTAAACAAGTTTGTTTCTGACTTTGTGGATGGAGTGTGATCAGAGGGAACAAGTTAGAGGCTCAAGAATGACTTTATGCAAAAAGCTTGCTTTACAAGAATGGAAGTGTTCACTTTGTGCCATTAATGGAAATGCAACTTGGATAATAACTCATTTGCTTGGATCAAAGCCTTAATAGCTGTGTAAGCATTTAATTAAGGAGTGACAAACAAGTTTGAGGCCTTTAAAGCAAATATTATGCATCCTAGCATTGATTTGCATTTGTGTTCATCATGAAAATGACCTAAATTCAAGTGATAAAATCCTAATTTCATCTCTTTGACTCTCCTTGCTCAAGAATGATCTCAAGAAGTTCCTTGACATTTTGGAAAGCTTGTAACATGCTCTACAACCTCTCTTTGGATTTATTTTGAAGATTCCCCTTGGAACCATGTGAAAAATTTCCATGAAGTTAGGTCAAAAATCTGCCTAACTAGGGCAAAATTTCACTAAGTTATTTTTAGTTTATGAGCATGTATTCACAAAATTATAACTTGATATTCAAGCATTTTTTAGGAGAAGTTGTGTGAATAAAAGTTGTAGATTTCATGGATATCTACAACTTTTATGTTGGAAGTTTCTCTTGAATCATCTTGCATCATGGTGAAAATTTGGCTCAAAGTTATGAAAAAATAAGAAATTTTCTATACTTAGAAAAATTTCTAAGTTAAGAAATTTCATCTTTTTAAAATAAAATCTTGAATTCTTGATTTCTTTATGAAAAAGTTTCATATTTTGACATGTTTTGATGAATTATGATCTTTGGCATTTGATTTTGACCAAAAAGTCAAAGTTTGACTTTTCAGTATACAATTGACTTTTGATCAGTTGACTGAAAAATTCATTTGTCAATACAATGGACTTGCAATGTTTTGAATCATGTCATTAGGTCAAAATGATTAAATTGGACTCTTGAGATCATGCCTTAACCCAATTTATCATTTGCTACGTCAAAAACCAGAAATTGCGCTTTCCCAATCAAAACCCTAATTTTGACCATTTTGCCCTTTTGATGATTTGATCAAATTTCTTGAGGAATTATGATCCAAACTTGATCAAATGATACATGAGTTTAAAATTTTAGTGTGGATCAAAAATCATGAAGTTTGACTGTAAATTGGCCATGGTTGACTTTTCCCCCCAATACAACTGATTTTTAGGTCAACTGTTCAATTGACTGATCAAAAGTGTGATCCAAGGCTTGAAACTTGGTATGAGTAATCTTGGGGGTCCATAATGATCCTTGAAAGTCATATGAAGCATTTATAGTCCAAAAATCCTTGTACAAACTCAAACCCTAATTTTGGTCATTAGTGCATGAGGAGGTGTCTTGAGCTGATCAAACCCTTGTGCAGTCTTGAACCCAAAGAGATCTTGTGTGAAAATTCATGATAAGTGACAGGGCAAATTTTGGGGTACAACAGCTGCCCCTGTTCAATCTTCTTATGCCTGGAGAGTTAGATTGGCAAGTTTTTCCATTCGTGACTCGAAGGTGAAAGACGATTGGACACTAGAGTGCCCAGAAATTTGCACTTGGTGATGTAAGAGTCGAGGGAATGGGCTTAAAGATGAAATTTGGAGAGGTGGTAGAAATTTTTTTTGGAGATGGGCTTGTAGATGCTATCCAAAAGTGGTTGTTGAATTGTAATTTGTAAGCTGAAAGCATGAGTATCAGAATGGCGTCCGTGTCTGGAGCGTATCTGAGTTGTATCTGGAAGAGGCTTTGATCAAGTATAAGAATGGCATCCGCGTCTGGAGCGTATCTGAAGACTGAATCTGAGAAGTTGAATCTGAATGAGTATCAGAATGGCATCTACGTCTGGAGCGTGTCTGAACTGTATCTGAGAAGTTGAATCTGAATGAGTATCAGAATGGCATCCGTGTCTGGAGCGTATCTGAGTTGTATCAAAAGATTTTTAATATTTGTTAATGGTAGTTGTTAACCTTATCCTGAAAAGGGTAAAATGTTATCTAAAACGTAATGTTTATGTTGTATGAGATGCATAGTATAATGCATTTGTGTTATCAATGTTTATGATATATAGATGCAATGCATGCGTATATGAGCTAGTTTGTTGCACTATTGTTAGACCGGGGAAAATAAATCCCTGATTGTTGGTGAGGATATGGAGTACAAGTCTTCATGTTGTGAAGTCCAAGTGCTGATGAATTTCTGTTTAGAGAAATAAACTCTATTGTAAGGGAAATGTCGTATACTTCTTGTAAAATCCTATTGGGGAATCCTGAGAAATTTGACGACTTCTACTGGGGATTTAAGCGACGTACTGTAGGGATTTCTTATGGAATAGCTTAGAGGTATTTCCCTATCCATTCAACCCATCAGTAATTGCCTTTTTTCATTTTATTTATTTGTAAACAGTAATTATGTTCAAATGCATATGTTCAACAATGAATCATTGGACGTTTTTTGCAAACAAAACACAAGAGTAAAGAAAAACAGATATTTTTGCACTTTCAAAGGAATATCTTTGTTATTGACTTTGAGTAAGTATTTTTGTACAGTGAGACAAACATTCTAGTAGGAGAATGTCGTCGTAAAAAAATGAAAATTTTGATACAAAGAAAAGATAGCTATGTGTAAAAATCCCATGGGGTTTCCATTCTACTATAGCCTTCGTGTCGATGAGCATCTTGTCTATTTGTTGCCTTGTCCGAAGATAATTGAATTGATCAGAAACTCTGAGTTTGTCAGTGGAAGCCAAAGGTTGTCCGTAAAGTGATCCAACGGGACATAATCATACGCTTTAATTCCCTAACTTTTGCCTGGACCGCCCTTTAGGGTTTTCAGTCCACCGGGAAACCCCTTTTTGCCCAAGTCGCCCTTTCGGGTTTTCAACTTGCCGGGTGTACAGATTTTTTTTGTTTTATCCCTAATTTTTGCCCGAACCCTTTTGGTTCGCCGGGATGCCCTTGTTTTGCCTAGGTGTGTCAACCTAGCGGGTCTCTTATGCGTAGTATCTTTTGACTATGTCTGCATTCGCAAGATGCGGTAGGTCGTCACCATCCATGGTGGTCAAGATCATTTCCCCACCTGAGAAAATGTTTTTGATTATAAATGGACCTTCGTAGGTAGGAGTCCACTTGCCCTTAGGATCACCTTGTGGCAGTATGATGCGTTTGATCACCAGATCTCCAACTTGATACACTTGGCATCTGACCTTTTTGTTGAAAACCTTGATCATCTGTTTTTGATACATTTGACCATGGCAAACAGCAGTAAGTCTCTTCTCATCAATCAAGTTCAGTTGATCAAGTCGAGTATGGATCCAATCGTCTTCATTCAGCCCTGCATCCTTCATAATCCTCAGAGATGGGATCTGGACCTTGATAGGCAAGACAGCTTCCATGTCGTAAACTAGAGAAAAGGGTGTTGCCCTGGTTGATGTGCGAGCCGTGGAGAGCGCATGGTAACATCTCATGCCAGTCTTTGTATGTGATTGTCATTTTCTATATGATCTTTTTAATGTTTTTATTTGCAGCTTTGACAACGCCATTCATCTTTGGCTGATAGGGAGAATAATTGTGATGTTGAATCTTGAATTGCTCGCACAATGCGGTGATCATAGTGTTGTTGAGATTTGTACCATTTTCAGTGATGATCCTTTCTGGGATACCGTACCGGCAAATGAGATTTTTCTTGATGAAGCGAGCAACAACATTTTTGGTAACATAAGCGAAGGAAGCTTCCTCCACCCATTTTGTAAAATAGTCAATGGCCACTAGGATGAAGCGGTGTCCATTGGAGGCTGTCGGCTTGATTTCCCCAATCATATCAATCCCCCACATAGAAAAGGGCCAAGGAGCCATCAAGAAATTCAGAGGAACCAGAGGTACGTGCACCTTGTCAGCATAAATATGACACTTATGGTAAGTTCGAGAGTGTTGATAGCAATCTTCTTCCATAGTAGACCAGTAATAGCCTGCCCGTAGGATTTTCTTTGCCATCGTATGCCCTCTGGAATGGGTGCCAAAAGTTCCTTCATGCAATTCAGCCATGATCCTTCCAGCTTCAACTTTATCTACGCACCGAAGTACCACAGAGTCATAATTGCATTTGTACAGGATACCATTACTAAGGAAGAACTTAGAAGAGAATCTCCTTAAGAACTTCTTATCATTGACCGAAGCTCCTTCTGGATATTCTTGGGTCTCGAGATACCTCTTGACTTCGTGAAACCAAGGTTAGTCCACTACTTCTTTAGTATTAATCTCGTGACAGTGCGATGGTTCCTCCATTCGTTCAATGGTGATCTGGGGAGCCTCGTTATCCCAATTAAGTTTAAACATAGATGACATGGTAGCTAGAGCATCTGCTAGCTGATTTTCTTGTCACGGGAAATGCTCGAAGGTAATCTTCTTAAAATGTGGTAGCAATGTCAAAACATGTTCTTTGTAAGGGATAAGGTTTGGGTGTTTAGTGTCCCATTCCCCTTTGATCTGGCTGATAACAAAAGCTAAGTCTCCGAATACATCCAAGGATTTGATCCCCAAGTCTATGGTAGCTTTGAGACCGAAGATGCATGCTTCGTATTCCGCCATGTTGTTTGTACAATTGAAGCAAAGTCTGGCAGCAAAGGGAGTATGACACCCTTCCAGAGATATGAGCATAGCGCCAATACCATTGCCGAGTGCATTGGATGCTCCATCAAAGAACAGGGTCCATCGGGATCCTTGTTCAGGTATGTCATATGGCCTTAATTCTTCACAGTTGTCTAATGTCATGATGTCTTCATCCAGGAATTTGAACTTCATGGACTGGTAGTCTTCCACAGCTTGGTGAGCGAGGTGGTCAGCTAGTACACTACCTTTTATAGCTTTCTGGGTAGTATATTGTATGTCGTACTCTGTTAGGATCATATTCCATCTCGCTATTCTCCTGGAAAGAGTAGGTTTCTCAAAGATATATTTTATCCGATCCATTTTAGATATCAACAAGGTAGTATGAGTCAGCATATACTGTCTTAGCCGGCGAGCAGCCCATGCCATAGCGCAACAAGTTTTCTCGAGCAGTGAATATCTGGTTTCACAGTCCGTAAACCTTTTGCTCAGGTAGTAAATAGCATGCTCTTTTCGGCCAGACTCATCATGCTGCCCCAATACACACCCCATTGAGTTTTCTAAAACAGTCAGATACATGATCAATGGTCTTCCTTCGAGTGGTGGCATCAACACAGGAGGTTCTTGTAAGTATTATTTGATTTTTTTCAAAAGCAAATTGGCACTCGTCATTCCATTTGACTACCTGATCTTTTTTCAACAATTTGAAGATTGGTTCAAAAGTAGCTGTCAGGTGAGAGATGAATCTGGAAATGTAGTTCAAATGTCCCAAGAACCCTCTGACTTCCTTCTCAGTACGAGGATCGGGCATCTCTTGTATTTCTTTAACTTTGGAAGGATCTACTTCAATACCTTTGTTACTGACGATAAAGCCTAGGAGTTTACCAGATCGTACTCCAAATGTGCATTTGTTAGGATTCAACCTCAGCTTGTACTTCTTCAGTCTCTCGAACAGTTTTTGTAAGTGATAAAGATGCTCTTCCTCTGTTTGGGATCTGGCTATCATATCGTCCATGTAGACCTCTATTTAGTGATGTATCATGTCGTGAAATAGAGTTACCATGGCACGCTGATAGATTTCCCCAGTGTTCTTTAGTCCGAATGGCATTACCTTGTAGCAGAATGTGCCCCATTGTGTGACAAATGTTATTTTCTCCATGTTCTCAGGCGCCATTTTGATTTGGTTGTAACCTGAGAATCCATCCATGAAGGAAAACACTTTGTGTTGTGCTATATTGTCAACTATAATATCAATGTGGGGGAGTAGAAAATCATCCTTAGGGCTTGCCCTATTCAAATCTCTGTAATCCACACACATTCGCACCTTGCCGTCCTTTTTGGGTACGGGAACAACATTGGCAACCCATTGGGGGTAAGAGGTGACATCCAAGAATCCAGCGTTGAACTATTTCATGACTTATGCTTTAATCTTTTCTGACATATCATGCCTCATTCGGAGAACCTTTTGCTTTACTGGCAGACAATCTTCTCTTGTAAGCAAACGATGTACCACAATGTCTGCATCAAGTCCCGGCATGTCTTCATATGACCAGGCAAAGACTTCAACATAATCGTGTAACAACTGAATTAGACGCTCCTTGACACTGGGTTCCAGATTGGCACCCACCTTGACCTCTTTTTTGTCTTCTTCAGTACCTAGGTTGGTCGTATCCACGGATTCCTCGTGAGGCTGAATGGTTCTTTCTTCTTGCAGTAGTAGTATGACAAGTTCCCCTGGTACTTCACAATCTTCCTCACCTTCGTCTTCAGCTTGGTAGATTAGATTCTCAGAGTCACAAAAGGCCATAGTAGTATCGTTACCCATGGGATCCCGAATGGATGTATACTTGCATTGTGAGTGTGGGTGTGTGTAAGGGTATAGCTATCTTTGAAAGAAAATAAAATGTAAAAGAAAAACAATGAGCACAAAAGTTTGTATGCAAAAACGTCCATGATTCATTGATGTCATATGAAAATGAGATAATAACCCTTACAAATGGACCATTGTGCCTCGGGTAAGACACAAGGTTTTAAGAGTGCAAATTGTTTTGAATATTACAGATCCAACAAAATGTAAAGACAAATTACTGTGGGATAAAAGTGATCGGGACAAAGTCTCTAGCCTCCCAATTGCTGAGCCCTCCATTGATAGTCGGGAATTTCCAATCCTCTAGGTTGCAGCCATCTTCATCATCTTCTACTGCGTTGACTTCACGGTTGCTGATCTTCAGGGGTGGTCCTCCAGCACGAGTGGGGCGTACAGCCTTCTGAGCACTTGAAGTGAAACCTAGGCCAAACATGTCAGACTTATATGGGATATCTGAGAGTTGTCCCCAAATAGTGTATCCACCTTCTTCTACCACTGCTTTGGCATCTTTCAGTGACAACATCCAGAGTGGAGGCCTTGTAATCTTGGGAACAGCCTTGGCCACTGCCACATCTTGAGGGACCTCTTCAAAGTGTTGAAATGGAGTTTCAATGAATTCACCATCTAATTCCACATATCTGAAGGAATTGAGATGGCTGATCATGTATTCTTCCTCTCCATGAACGGTGATAATCATCCCTTGAACTGGATACTTCAACATTTGGTACAACGTAGAAGTAACAGCGCCAGCATTGTGGATCCATGGTCGGCCTAGCAAGCAGGAGTATGAAGGGCGGATGTCCATCACATAAAAAGTTGAATTAAAGGTTTGGGTTCCAACTTTTATGGGAATGTCTACCTCCCCATGTACTATCCTTTTAGAGCCGTCAAAAGCCCTTACTACTATGTTGCTTGGCTTCAAAGTAAACCCCTCACAGTCAAGTCTATCAAGAGCTTTTTTGGGTAATACATTCAGAGATGAGCCAGTGTCCACCAAAACATGCGCCAGAGTTGTGCCCCTACATTCCACTGAGACATGCAATGCCTTATTATGTTTCCCTCCCCTCGGTATCATATCAGCATCTAAAAAACCTAAACCATTGTCCACAGTTAGGCTGGCTACGCAGTCTTTAAACTGATCGGCAGATGTCTCTTGAGGTACATGGGCGGTTTTTAAGAATTTTACCAAGGCTTTTGCATGTGCCTCGGAACAGAGCAGCAATGCCAGCATATAGATTTTAGAGGGAGTTTGCCCCAGTTGTTCAACTACATCATAATCGCCTCTCTTTATAATTTTTAGGATCTCGTCCATTTCTTTCTTGGAGGTCTCAGAGATAGTCAATGACTGAGCCTTCATCCCGACAGGCTCAATCATAACACCTTTTCCTCGAGTCTCGGTTGACTCGGCAGCGGGAGTGTTAGTAGGAATGATTATAGGGGTTATAACTGCTTTGTCAATTGGAGTATTTGCAGAGATGATTATGGGTGTGGGAGTAACCTTTGGAGCAGCCACGGGGATGATTACGGGTCCAGAAACTGCTTTTGGGGGAGCAATTTCTAGAGAAAAGATCCTACCACTTCGGGTAATTTTACTAGTTCCTGCAATGTTACTGATGTCGGAGTTGACTTTCTCAGAGCTTGAATCTTCGGCGGCTGGCCAGTCCTGCTTGATACCATGGTAATAGACATCCCCTCCATAATTCCATGGCACGGTTTTGTTTGACGCATATGGGACTGGTCCAGGCATTGTGATTATTAAAGGAGTTGCTTTTGGAACTGATGTAATTCTAACGAGTCTTTCAGTGGAGACCCTGGAAGAATTGGCGGAAATGTTAATGATAGAAACATCTTCAAAAAGAACAGGTGGAACAGATGTCTTCTCGAATAAAATTTCTTTTTTATCTATTAGGCACTGAACGCCTTCTTTCAACAAAGGACAGCTGGTTGGTGAGGATAAATAGAAATGGCAAACTTCATCGCAACCCGGGAACACACCGGCCTTCAACAAGTTCATTTTAATAGTCAGAAGTGGGGTCATGAGTTCATCAATCGAAGTAACAAACAATCCTTCTTCAATGGCATTGGTATTGTGGCCATGTTTGGGCATAGGGGCAGAAATGACATTTGGCTTTTCAGGCGCATCGAACTCAATTTCTTTTGCTTCAATGAGGTCTTTTATTTTGTTCTTTAGAGCCCAACAATTATTAGTATTGTGACCAGGACATTCAGAGTGATATGCGCAACGGGCATTGGGATGATAGTGAGAAGATGTTGTATTCGGGTTTTTCGGAGCTTCTTTCAAGGTCACCAAGTTGGATCTTAGTAGATGCAGTAACACTTGAGACGGGGTCATGTTGATTCTGGTGAACTGCCTGACTAGCCTTTCCATCCTTGGTTGATTATTTCTTTACTGATCAGATGCAGGCTTTGGGATCATAACAGCCCCCACCATTGGTCGGCGTTCGGCCCTATCTTGGTTTCCCTGCGGATATACGAAAGCCGCCTCTTTCTTTATAATGAAGGGCTTCCTTACAGCTGTAGAAGAAGATGTGTCTTTCTGAATCTTTCCATTCTTTATACCGGCTTCTATCCTCTCTCCGGTCAATATTAGTTCAGTAAAGCCTACATATGAACTTCCAATTAAATGATTGAAGAAGGGACCAGACAAGGTGCCCAAGAACATGTCTACCAATTCTCTCTCATATAGAGGGGATTGAACTCTTCCAGCCAAATCTCTCCATTTTTCTGCATAGTCTTTGAAACCTTCATTGGAAACCATGGCCATACTCTAGAGTTTAGTACGGGTAGGTGCCAGATCAACATTGTACTGATATTGTTTGTAGAAATTTGCAGCAAGATCTTCCCAATTGTGAACATTGACTCTTTCTAGTTGGTAAAACCAGTCAAGTTGAGTTCCAGACAGACTGTCTTGGAAGAAGTGCACCCATAAGTCTTTATCAGCGGTATGGGATTGAATTTTCCTCACATATGAATGGAGATTCATTTTAGGGCATGAAACTCTATCATATTTGGCGAATATAGGTGCTTTAAATTTCGGAGGAATCACAATCCCCGACACCAAACCCAATTCTTCAAAGTCCAAACCAGGCACCTTTTGGATTTCCATCGCGCTCAAACACTCTTCGAGATGTTTATACTTGTCATCAACTGGAGGGTATTGTTCTTCAGAGTAGTCCTCTTCTTCCTCTTCCTCCTCCGATTCTGTCGGGACAACTGTTTCCTTGCCTTTACCATCTTGCTTGTCTCTTTCACCGGATGTTATTGTAAAGTCCAGAGTCCTTCTTGTCTGCCCATGAAATCTTCTTCCCATGTTTAAGACTCTGGTTACCTTCTTTGTTTTCTTTTTCCTCTCTTCAGCCAGCAAAGTCTTCAATTATTCTTGTCCCTTGGCTAGGGTCAAGAACAACTGTTGAAACTGTGTATTCTGAGCTTGGAGGTCCTTCACTGTTTTCTTGAGATCCATCTTATTGAAATAAACAGTAGAGAGATGAGGAGACTTGTTTCAAAATACCTGCTTATGTTATGATGAGTGGTATATGCATATGAGATGTTTTCAAGGATTTCAAAGATTCAAATTTGTTTTAGACAAAAAGGAAGCACATGTTATATTAATAAGTTAAAGCTTGAGTACATCAATGCCTCTTCATCCAAATAATACAAAAACTCTAAGATAAAAAGGTAGTACACATCCTCTTTGGTGCAATGTAGGCATTCAGAGTCTACTCCTCATGAAGTAGCCTAGTGAGTTCCAAAACCTTCTTCTCGCTTGCATAGAATTGAGCTTCGAACTTATCTCTCTCCCCCTTGAGTTGTATCCAATCCATTTGTAGGTCTTCAAGAGATGTGGGCATGTCAGGATGTAGGATAGTGTATGGAACATCTCCCTCCATGACAGGCTCAATGATTATCGAGAGAATGGAGGGGTAAGGCATCATAAGACTCTGAGCGCGAGTTCGTACCCATTTGAGTTAAGGCTCAAGAGGGATGGAATTTTTGTGCCCCAAAGTCTTGTTATCCACCTTGTTTAACATCCTCCAAGCTCGAATAAATCTCTGGAGAAGACCTTGATCGTCGTTGTCGTAGTCAAATACCAAACCTTGAATCAGCATCTCATGCGGGCCATCCCTTCGGGCATAACCAAACTGTCTTAAGGCTAAGCGATGGTTGTATGTGATTCCTCCCCTAATTCCAAGTAAAGGGACATTAGGGAATTCTCCACAATGGTCGAAAATGATAACATTCTCTTTGGATCAAGAGCACCAATGAATGTCTGAATGTTTGAGCGTCATCAACCTCTGTGACCACCTTGAACCTTGCTCATTCTTTAATACAGATTGGGGAAGATGAGAAATAAACCATCTTGCAAAGAGAGGAGTGAAACACATAAGAACACCTATTTTCCTTATTGTGCGAGTGTGAAAAGAGTGTAGGATATCTCCTAGCAATGTAGGCACCGGGTTGCGGGATATGAAGATTTTGACGGCGTTGATATCTATGAGTTGGTCAGGATTTGGAAACAAAACCATCCCATAGATGAGGAGAGCCATAATTTCCTCAAAGGCTTGCAAGTCCAAGGAATTCCAACAGCTTTGGGATTTCTCAAACAGGAACTTTGCTAAGAAACCTTTGAAACCACTCCTTGTTTCCCAATGAGTTGTGATATCAGATGAGTGCAAGTGTAGAGCTTGAGCAATCTCTTCTGGCTTTGGATCTCTTTCCGTACCGTTGAAAGGTAGTTGAATGAGAATTGGAATCCTCAAGAGTTGGGAGAATTCTTCCAAAGTAGGCACAAGTTGATAGTCGGGAAAGGTTAAGCAATGGTGTAAAGGATCAAAGAACTGAAAAAGCACTTTCATCATGTCCTCATCTGTGTTAGAGGTGACCAAGTTGAGTAGACGACCATGTCTCTCGGTGAATGGAGAGTTTTTATGAATCCTTGAAGCTAGCTCCTTAAGTTGTGGAGGGATTATCACAAGGTTGACTTGAATATTTTTCCTGCGAAGTGAATCCATATCCTACAAAACAAGAACAAAGATGAATCCAAAAATCCTTGAAATGGTTAGTGGATGTATATGATGTTCATGATGTTCATGATGTTCATGATGTTATGTACAAATATGCATATACAAACAAGACAAACAAATCGTTAGTTTTAGGCTTGCATGGAGTTTTATAGGTAAGTACCCTCTTGAAGTTTAGTTGGCTTAAACCTGTCCTAGTAATAGTAACTGGGTTCTAAGGAGCTCAATATCACTAGTTTGTTTCCTTGGTCATTGTTTCAGCTCAAGACTCTTTAATGGCGACCGAAATATCCCAAGAAACCAAACCTTAATGAGTGTAGTATCGAGTATCTACCAACTTCGGACTGCACCAAAGTCAGTCATCTCACTACAACCTAAAGGCCAACTTGGTCAAGTAAAGGTTCTAAAAGCTCATTAGTGCTTCATGACATCACTCAGCGGCCCCATATTCTCTTTTATTAACTCAAAGGCTACCGGTACCCACAAATATGTCGCACTAACGTAGCTATTGTTTAGACCATGTCGGTATACCCCGCATAATTTCCACAACGTATTGCTACTTACCTATAGTGTATCCCAAATCCGGGTAGAGGATTCAAACCCAAACAAAGAACCATAATATAAATCATACAAGTCAAACAATGTAAGCAAATAAATGTGATCTATCCCTAAGGTAACCCCACTTTTAGAATTATCCCCAGCAGAGTCGTCAGTTCTGTGATATGGTGGGAGAACTGACTTGGGTGTTTTGCATTTGATCGTAAATGTTGCAGTTAGCAAGAGTCGCCACCGACTTTTCTTTTATCCAACAGGAAAGGTGAAAAAGCACAAGAAAGACCTTTGAGATTGTTTCTTAAGTTCGGGGGGTAGATTATGAAAAGGGAAGGTATTAGCACCCTTTTCATCCATGGTTTTCCATGGGCTCTTAGTTACTTGCTAGATCACTTGCTTTTGTTTAAAATTATGCTTAATGTGATTTTTTGAAAGTATTTTTTAAAGAGGTCGTTGTTTAGGCAATCTTTGTAATGATTCTTAATCGTGAGAATGTATAGAAAGATGCTTGATCTTTTGAAAATGTTTTCAAGTTTTGTAAGATGTTTTGAAATGTGTAGGTGTTTGTTTTAAAAATAGTAAGGATGTTTGGTTTGAAATGGAGCAAGTAATTAGGAGCATTCTACCTACTCAAAAGTCTTTCATGTTCATTTACTGTTTCCTTTGACATTGTTATCTTATCATTGATTTGATAAGTAACTCTATCTTTGGATGTAGACGGGACGGGCGTGGGTCATCGTATAACCATGATTATCAATTTTGTAAGGTATCTTAGCATTCTTTTTTAGGGACTAGGATCATTTGTAAGGCAACTTAGATAGCGTCATCGAGGGACTATGATCTTTTATTTTCTTGTTTTTTACTAAGATACCTCGCATGCGTAATATGACCATTTTGTATAAGGCACCCAAGTGGAATAACCCTAGGGGTGATTGTGTGAAAATGTGTTGTTTTCATGCTTTGTTTTTATCTTGAATATGGGTTGTCTATTTGTTGATTTTAGTCTTTCCATACAAACTCTAATTACTAGCATATTATGCAAAAGCGATAAATTGCGAAATTTAAAGTTACTACGCTATTACAACATTTGTGGGAGGGGGTATACAATTTATTAATGGGGATTGCAATAATATAAACCTAATTAATCTATTACAACCAAATTGAATATGTATAAGAATAGGAATAAACAAAATACAAGATGAATTAAATATGCAAGAATTGTAAATGCAAAGAAAAATATTTTTTGTTTGGTTTCTTAAGAAAAAGGGTCTCGATTTTAACCTAATTAGATAAAGAATATAATTAGTCAAGTTTAATATTCATTAAGAAAAAGATTCTTGACTAAAACCCTAATTCTTCTTAATTGATTAAAAGGAATGAAGTTTATAAAAAAAGTATTTTTTATATTTTATATTTTTTTTCTTGAAAAATAAATTATAGTGTTATAAAATATCTTTAGTCTTTTTGGTATCAAAAATATATTTTCATTAGTATAAAATAAATAATATTTTAGTTTTAATTAAATTTACAAGATAATTAGTGAAAATAAATAAAGCGTGATCAAAATAAAATATATTTTTTGTGAAAGAAAGAAATAAACTAAGTTAAAATATAACTCTACTATTTTTTTGTATTTTTGTGATTTTTAATATTGAAATAAATATGTTTAAGAAAATAAAATGAGAATAAAATAAAAAATAAAATAATAATGGGTCAGGGGTGCAAGTATGAGACAGAGAGGAAATGTTAGAAAAAAACATTAGGCCCATGAAGTGGAGGCCCAGCGCTGCAAGAGATAAAAAATGTGGAAAAAATGTGAGAAAATGCAAAAGGCAGCGCGCTGAGGCTCGAACCCATGACCTCTAGCAATAACGCGCGCTGCCTTACCACTGGGGTGGTTGTACATCTGTTTATATAGGCAAAACCATAAATATATAAGGCAAATCCAGTCCTGATGACTTCATCTTCAACCTCCATCTGGTGTACCTGTAACTTCTTCATTTCTCAACAAAAATGGAAAGTGACAAAATGAAAGTTGTTGCATTCTTCTTCACGAATCTAACCATGTAAATAACTAAGGCTGAAAGTCAAAGATAAGTGAGAATTTCTTTGGCCCTAATTTAAACCCTAAAAATTTCAGAAACTTCAACTCTAAAATTCTCTAAGCTCAACCCATATAAAGGCAAACTATGGATATGTACAGCTTCGTGGCAATGAGGTCTACATTTTATCTTTACAAATGCAAGCCTAACAATGCCTAAGTAATGAGATGGAAGTTCAAGAAAAATACCTCAAAACTAGAAATTGTGAAATGCAAATGAGCTTGTTTCAGTCGGTGTTGATGATCAGGTTAGCTTTCTTGGACCTCTAGGAAGCTAAGGCAATGGATGGCTTGAGCTGAGGATTACTGGAATGGCCTGGAGAAGTCCAACTGTGATGCTCTGTTTTTGGTTATGGAAGATAAGGAAAATGGTGTTGCAGAAATGAAACAGGTACAAGGATGAGTTAGTCTTGATGCAAGGAAGCTTTAGAAACTAAAAGGCCAAGAAACGCACGAGGGAAATGTGAGTTTGGTATGAAAAGTCAGAACTTGCATAACAATGGTGTTTTGGGACAATTTCTGGCTAGAGGGAGTTTGAGTGAGTTTCAGGGGCTTCTTGCTCGTGTGTCAACTTGCAAATAGTGTGTATATTTATAAGCAAGAGGTTTTGAGGCTTGTAACAACTCTGAATTTGAATTTGCATCCTTAAGCCAAACATGTGATTTTTGAGAAAACAAGTTTCAAGGCTTGTGTACTTGCTAAGATAGAGTAGTTTATGCTTTAAACAAGTTTGTTTCTGACTTTGTGGATGGAGTGTGATTAGAGGAAACAAGTTAGAGGCTCAAGAATGACTTTATGCAAAAAGCTTGCTTTACAAGAATGGAAGTGTTCACTTTGTGCCATTAACGGAAATGCAACTTGGATAATAGCTCATTTGCTTGGATCAAAGCCTTAACAGCTGTTTAAGCATTTACTTAAGGAGTGAAACAAGTTTGAGGCCTGCAAAGCAAAGATTATGCATCCTAGAATTGATTTTCATGTGTGTTCATCGTGAAAATAACCTAAATTCAAGTGATAAAATCCTAATTTCATCTCTTGGATTCTCCTTGCTCAAGAATGATCTCAAGAAGTTCTTGGACATTTTGAAAAGCTTGTAACATGCTCTACAACCTCTATTTGGATTGGTTTTTAAGATTCCCCTTGGAACCATGTGAAAAATTTCCATGAAGTTAGGTCTAAAATCTGCCTAACTAGGGCAAAATTTCACTAAGTTATTTTTAGTTTTTGAGCATGTATTCACAAAATTATAACTTGAGATTCAAGAATTTTTTAGGAGAAGTTATGTGAAACAAAGTTGAATATTTCATGGAGATCTAAAACTTTTATGTTGGAAGTTTCTCTTGAATCATCTCGCATCATGGTGAAAATTTGGCTCAAAGTTATGAAAAAATAAGAAATTTTCTATACTTAGAAAAATTTCTAAGTTAAGAAATTTCATCTTTTCAAAATAAAATCTTGAATTCTTGATTTCTTGATGAACAAGTTTCATATTTTGACATGTTTTGATGAATTATGATCTTTGGCATTTGTTTTTGACCAAAAAGTCAAAGTTTGACTTTTCAGTATACATTTGACTTTTGATCAGTTGACTGAAAAATTCATTTGTCAATCCAATGGACTTGCAATGTTTTGAATCATGTCATTAGGTAAAAATGATTCAATTAGACTCTTGAGGTCATGCCTTAACCCAATTGATAGTTTTCTAGGTCAAAAACCATAAATTTCCCTTTCCCAATCAAAACCCTAATTTTGACCATTTTGCCCTTTTGATGATTTGATCAAATTTCTTGAGGAACTGTGGTCCAAACTTGATCAAATGATACATATGAGTTTAAAATGTTAGTGTGGATCAAAAATCATGAAGTTTGACTGTAAATTGGCCATGGTTGACTTTTTCCCCCAACACAATTGATTTTTAGGTCAACTATTCAATTAACTGATCAAAAGTGTGATCCAAGGCTTGAAACTTGGTATGAGTAATATTGGGGGTCCATAATGATCCTTGAAAGTCATATGAAGCATTTATAGTCCAAAAATCCTTGTACAAACTCAAACCCTAATTTTGGTCATTAGTGTATGAGGAGGTGTCTTGAGCTGATCAAACCATAGTGCAGTCTTGAACCCAAAGAGATCTTGTGAGAAAATTCATGATAAATGACAGGGAAAATTTTGGGGTACAACAGAAGGTTTATAAAATTATTGGAGATATACTAGAGTAAGAAGAAGATAAATAGATTTAGATCGTAGAAACAGAAAAGAAGCGTAGAAGAGAGAAGAGGAGAAAGAGCACTAGGAAGCTAGGGAAAAAAGATTCACAATAGGATTCAAGAATCATCACCAATCTAAAGTAAGAGGGGGGTTATAACTTTATAATGGGTTGCATAATGATGGGGTATGGTAGGATCTAGGTTGCGTGATTGTATGTTTTGATTTCTCCCTATTTGGTTGTTTTGGGTTTTTTTCCCATTGATGAACTTTTGGTGCTTTTGGTGTGTTTTTGATGAGATTGGATGATATGAATTGGTTAGAATTGATAGCCAAATGTTGGTGAGTAATTATAATACTTTAAAGATAAATTTTGATGAAAAACTGAGAATTTTGGGTGTTGGAATAAGAGAAATCGTAATTGGAAAAATTGTAGTATTTTTCACTACTATCGCAGGGTAACAGGTTACCCAGTTATGGTAACCGGTTACCATGTAAAAAGTTGGAAAATAAAGGTGACTGACTTTGTAGTAACTGATTACCATAAGTGGGTAACTGGTTACCGCGAGGAATTTTAGAAAAACAAAGTTATTGACTTGCAGTAACCGGATACCATAACTGGGTAATCGATTACCACTGTAGCTGGCAGAATTTTTAGAAAATTTTGAAAATCATTAACTTTCGCCTCAGGTGTCCGTTTGATGCGTCGTTTGGATCGTTGGAAAGGTAAAATTGTTTCCTATATTTTAAAAACAAAATATAGTTCAATATCTAATTATTTCACTAACATTGGTACCTATCTGTATGTATGTTTTTTGAGCTATATATTATAATTCATAATGTGAATAAGTAGAACGATGTTGTGTGATTGTTTGGGTTGTGTGACATGATATGCAGGTTAAAGATAATGATGATTGCCTGTATTGGTATGACATTGATAAGTAATATTGATCAATGTGAAATTATGTTGTTTCATGTCAGTGTCACATGCATTTATTAAAAGATGGTTTGTATTGGCGAAAGATGGCATGTATTGACGAAAGATGGCCTGTATTAGCGTTGCTGCCCCTAAGTTGGCATTTACTAAGTTGAGGGTATTGCCCTATTAGTACCACATGAATTGATAAGTGTCATTTCTCTTCATTTCATAGTTGTTAATAGATGATTGTTTGAATATTGATTGAGTCTCTAATTTTGTTATGATGGATGTTGTGTTGTTTCGCATTTGATTATGATGGTGAACTTTGTAGTATGATGACCAATGAATAGGTGTGAGGTAAAGATGTATAATGATGTGTACTTGGATTGCTATCTTATCATTATTATTCTTCTTCTTATATTGTTATGATATCTCACACTTTTTGTTTGAATGTTACCTCTATGTGGGTAACGTGCAGATGATCCGAGTAGATAGAGATCAAACTTAGCTGAGGTGTTTTTTCAGTGTGTAGATTGAGTCGGCGACTGCTCTAATACGTAACACTTGGGGGTTTTGTGCGATTTGTTTGTTAGGAGTGAACTTGTATTACTCCTTTGTTTGAATTACCTTATGATTGTGTCAATGTTTTGAAGGTGAATAATTACAACTCCGGTTGGAGAATTGAGATGACTATTTAGCTATGTTTTCCGCTGCGAATAAATGCACTAAAGTTTAAGACTTATAAACATGTGATTGGTGTTGCGTATCTTATTTAATGAGCATGTATGATTTATGAAGTATGTGACATCCTATTTGACGTTGTACTTTAGGAATAAATTTACTTTGATTTTTATTTAAATTATCGACGGGGAAATATGGTGTTACAGGGCGGGCCTAAACGGGGAGGGCATGCCCGTTTGCCACTCCTAGGTACCATAATGAACATTTTATTTTAAAATTTGTGAGAGATAAATTATGATAGGGTCAAAATGGTCTTTTCAAAATATATGGGAGTGCCAGTTGAAACTATTGGGGTGTCAAGTAAATCCCCCTTTAATCTGCCATATTTTGCGGGTTTAGTCTAAATTTTGAATCTGCACCCTTCATTTTAACCGTCCTTTCCCATTTTTTTGGTATGACAGACCTAATCTTAAAAAGAACATAAACTTAATATGTATAAATTGTTATCGCATAATCTTAATATTACATTAACATAGAAAAATTAAATAATCTATTGATATAATTGATAGACATTGCAATATCATTTAAAAGTATATAACAATAATTATTAAAATTCTTATAATATGAATATAAATTACTTTGTTGGAGGAAGAAGTGGGGGCGGAGCTGGATTGACAAAAGTAATAGCACACATACCAGATCGACATAACCTTTCAATAGGACATATTCTTCCACATCCACCATAATTCAAAGGACTTAAATTTGTGTTTACACATAATCGCTTACAACATTATCAATTAAGTGGACAATTTACACCACATATCCCACAATTGTTTATATCTTTTGTAATATCCACACATCGGTTTCCACAATATACATTTTTTATGAAAATGTTTTAATACTACATATCCATGGTATGGTCTTATACTGCAATCAGGTGATTCTTCATCCATATCAACTTCCTCAACCACAATATTGTGGTTGATGAAATTTTTGTTCACTTCATCATTTAGAATTGAAATTAAATGAACCCCTCAATTTTGATTAACAACACTAGAAGCAAGGTCACAACTGTTGCAAATTGTGTTTCTAGAATACTCATTGTGAAAACTTGTGAGAAGCTTAAGATTTTGATAATTGTATATACAGTGCCAGTACTTACTTAATATGACCAATAACATACATAACTTTTGTAACAGGCTTTGATGAACATGTTTTTCTTACATGTATGCATGACATTGGCAACCTTGGACGGTGATCTTAATTTTTTTGTGTTTGTTTTAACTTTTGATGTTGAAGACACTAAAAGACAATTAAAACAAAAAATTAGAACTTTTGTGTAAAATATGACTTGGCAAGAATGTTGTGTGAAAACTTAAAACACGCACAAACATCGACAATGTTGCATGGTAAGTGTGTTTACTAAAATTTATATTTTTTCTATAATTTGTTTAATCTAAAAAATGTAATATTATATTTTAAAAAACTTAATTTTTTTCCAAAAATAAAAAGTGGAAAATTACTAACATATTTTAAGGGAATGTTTTTTCTGAAAATTAGAAATTTTATTTTTTTTTACATTTTTTATTGAAAAAATACCTTTAAATTTCTTGAGTTTTTCTTCCTAGAAATAAAATAAAAAAGATATTGTGTTTTAATTCGAATTTTTTCCTGAAAATGAAAAATAAAAATAAAATTTAAAATTAATTTTTTAAAATTTAATGAATTTTTAAATAACAAAAACAAAAGACACTATGCTTCTAAAAAAATTATTTTGTTTTCTTCTATGAAAAAAAAACAATATGTTAATTTTAGAGAAATGTTTTATTTATTTTTTACTTCTGGAAATAAAAATATGAAAAAATTTATTTACTTTTTCTAAAAATAAAGGAAAAATAATCATTTTTTATTCTTAAAAATTACTATATTTATAAATAAAAAATTAAATAATTTTCTTAAATATAAATCATTTTAAAATAGTTTCGCATATAAAACCGATTTATAAATGTAAAAAAGAAAACAATGAGATGAATCATATTTTTATAGTCTATCTAAATATAGATAATTTCAGTGTTTCCTTTTATTTTTTAATAAATTATTTTTTTAATTTTTATTTTTTTTAATAGAAAAAGAAAACGGTGAGATCATCTGTATTTTTATAGTCTATTCAATATTTTTATATTCTATTAAAAAATATAGATCACTTTATCATTTTTTTCATTAAAAAATAAAAAGTAAAGTGAGATGATACAGTAAAAAATAAAAAATAAAAAATGTGATTATCCATATTTATATAGACTATAAAATATAGATTATTTCATCGTTTCCCTTTTTATATTTAAAAATCAGTTTTATATGTAAGGTAATTTTTTTAATTTTTTATTTATAAATAAAGTAATTTTTAAGAAGAAAAGTAAATAAACTTTTTCATTTTTTATTTCCTGAAGTAAACAATAAAATAAAAAAATTTCTCTAACATTAACATATTGTTTTTTTTTAAATTATTTTCAAGTTAGAAATATATTGTTTTTAGTTGTTCATATTTTAAAAAACACGAAATTTTAAATTTTTTTTTAAGAAAAAGAAAAATCGAATTAAAACACGATATCCTTTTTATTTCTAAGAAGAAAACTCAAATATATATATATATATATATATATATATATATATATATATATATATATATATATATATATATATATATATATATATATATATATATATATATATATATATATATATATATATATATATATATATATATATTTTGTTTTTTTCAATAAAAGAGACGTTTAAAAAAAACACTCTTTTAAAATGTTAACAATTTTGCCTTTTTGACTTGGGGAAAAAGTATGTTTTATATATAAAATTGTACACTTTTTAGATTAAATAAATTATAGAAAAATATATAAATTTTAGTATAATATTCACCACGCAACACTATCGATGTTTGTGTGTCTTTTAAGTTTTCACACATCATTCTTATCAAGTCATGTTTTACACAAAAGTTCTAATTTTTTGTTTTAATTGTCTTTTAGTGTTTCCAACATCAAAAGTTAAAACAAACACACAAAAATTTAGGTCACCGACCAAGGTTGCCAATGTCATGCATATATGTAAGAAAAACATGTTCATCAAAGCTTGTACAAAAGTTATGTATGTTACTGGTCACATAAGTAAGTACTTCACTATATATACAATTATCAAAATCCTAGGTTTCTCACAAGTTTTCACAATGGCTGCTCTAGCAATACAATTTGCAACAGTTATGACATTGCTTCTAGTGTTGTTAATCAAAATAGAGGGGGGTCATTCGGTTTCAATCCCAAATGATGAATTGAACAAAAATTCCATCAATAGTGTGGCTGAGGAAGTTGGTATGAATGAAGAATCACTTGATTGCACTACAAGACCATGGATATGTAGCACCAGAACATTTCCACCAAGAAGTGTATGTTGTGGAAACCGATGTGTGGATATTGCAAAAGATATAAACAATTGTGGAATATGTGGTGTAACTTGTCCACTTAATTGGCAATGTTGTAATCGTTTATGTGTAAACACAAATTTAAGTCCTTTGAATTGTGGTGGATGTGGAAGGATATGTCCTATTGGAAGGTTATGTCGATCTGGTGTGTGTGCTGCTACTTTTGCCAATCCAGCTCTACCCCCACTTCTTCCTCCAACAAAGTAATTTATACTCATGTTATAAGAATTTTAATAATTATTGTGATATACTTTTGAATGATATTGTAATGTGTATCAATTATATCAATGGATTAATTAGTTTTCATATGTTAATGTCATCTTAATGTTATGTGATAAAATTATATTCAAATTATATTTATGTTCTTCTGAAGTTTAGGTCCGTCAAGCTAAACAAATGGGAAAGGATGGTTAAAATGAAGGATGTGGATTTAAAATTTAGACTTAATCCACAAAATATGGAAGATTAAAGGGGAATTTATTTGACACCCCAATAGTTTCACATGACATTCTCATATATTTTGAAAATGTCATTATTGACCTTATCATAATTTACCTCTCACAAATTTTGATAATAAAATATTCATCTTGGCTTTGTAAAAACTAACAAATTTGATAGCTATTTGGAAAATTCGGTTCAAATATTAACATTTTTTGAAGAAAATTTACGAATTTAACTTGATATATATAGGAAATGAATTATCAAGTATGTGTTAAAATCATAGTCTTAGGAAATCTGGTGGATCAGATTTTTATGGCACCCATGAAAATCTGGTAGGCTTATTTTTTCCTTTTCATTTATGTTGTTTAAATGGATGGTTTAGATTGCACACCAACACTTTTGTATGGTTGACAATGATTTAATGGATTAATACTTTAATGTTAATCGATTTCTAATTAGCCTTCTATAATGGTCGCAACTTTTTTAAGTTTTAATCGATTAAAACATTAAGTTTATTCGATTAACTGGCACATGATTTGAAATTCCAACCGCATTAATCAATTAACCCTTAGGTCTAGTCATTTAAGAGTTAAAAAAATCCAACTCCTTGATTCTTTTGGTCTTGTAAGGGCTTTTTAGGCCCATATTTCTTTTGGTACCTCCCCCATTTGGTTTTTGACCCATTTTTGTTCAAAATTTCATTTTTCAAGAAACCACTGGTTGAAAAATAAATATATTGAAAGTGTGATAATTTTAGCACTTGTTAGAAGAATAAACAAAGTTTTGAGTTTATTCTCCACCAAATTAATTGCTTATTTTACCAATAAAGTTTATAGGACTTTTTTCGTTTGGCTTTATTCGCAACCAAACTGAATTTTCTTTCTTTTGTAGTTCTCTAAACCATTTGATACATGATGGAGTTTTAGAATTCATTTCTTCCTCATAGATGTTCTTTGCAAAGATTTCAAGATTGGAGCAATATCTCCCAATAGCCAACAAATGTTTGGATATATTATTTCGACAACTTAATCTTATTTGACAATGTTCCCTTCAAGCTTTAAAGCAATCTTGCAAGAGAAAATTAGTTTTTTACCTTTGGCGCATAAATAGTTTTGGTTCCTTTAGTGTTATTAAAATTAAGGTGGTTCAAATTATGGATCTATGTGCCTTCCGGTATAATCAAGATGTGATTCAAGATGGTGAAACTTATGAATATCAAGATATAAGTCAATCAAAACTGCTTAGCTTTGGTCATGTATGGATTTGATTACGACAACACTTTAGCAGCTGCTTAGTTTGATGTTTTAATGATGATAATGCTTGAATTCAAGCAATTTCTAAAGTTAACGCAAGCAGTCAAAGATGCACAACGTGGTTGATCAAGTTATTCTCCTGAATCAAGCTAAATACATTTGTTCAAATTCAACACTACAGTCCAATGACTACTAAGACTTAGGATTTATGATTACTAGTGGTTTACACTTTCGAAATCTCAAATGATGGTAACTAACATGGAAATATATCAAGCCTCGTCAAGAAACTCAAGGTTCTTGTTTGATGCTAACATCAAAGATAATGATACAAAGACTTAAAGCTTTAGAGCGTGAAAAATAGGAAGTGTGAAAGCTCGCTTGACCGTTGTTGTACCACAAAATTTTACCTCTTACTTATAAACAACATATCTTATGCTTCATCATCATATTCATCATTTGCATTGCATTAACTCAATGATAAGTGATCAAGGGTTTTGGTTTGGTGAGTATATACTAATTAAGAGAAGTGATAACACGAAAAGTTATAGCATTTTCCGCCCGATTTACATAGATAAAAATTTTGATTCTTCGTTTATTATATTACACTATATCTCTATTTGTAGTATTTGTAGCATATTTCAGGTACTTAGCTTTTTCAAAGCATAAATGAGAAAAGGAAGAAAAATAATGGAGAAATGAAGAAGAAATGGCCATTTACCAGCAAAAACGTAGAATTCTGTATCAGAAGGCGTGCCGCCCGCCACAGGCGCATGCCGCGCGTCATAATTTTCAAAAGTGTGCCCCTTGGCACACTTCTTATCCCGACTGGCACATATTGAAGATACACGCCTCATGTCATAGCGCGCATGATACTCACCACGAATAATATAACTGTTACGAGAATATCTCCCTGAAGCGGACGAAACACACGGTTTTGCTAGAATTTCTCCATGACTGAAGAACGAGGATCATGGGACAATTCTTATTTTTGCTCACCATTTGGAATCTATAAAAGGAATTCAGTTATCAACACTTGGAGGTTGGATACCTACTCCAATTTTGCTATTTTCTGCATACTGCAACCTTGCTATTATTTTCCAGTTTTACAATTTTCCTGTTATTCTAGTTTCATAGTTTTTATTTTATTTTCCAGTTTCGTAGAATTCTCGTAAGCGTAGAAAACCCCCACCATTAAAGCAGTATTTCTTCATATCGGAGGGATACGACAACTTTACTTTTCTTCCTAGCTTCCAGAATTTGTTTAGGTTCATTTTTATTAATTCAAGACATTTTTATTCCGAAGTTGATCCTGCCGGCTTGTGAAGGATAACGCGCTACTCAATTATTTTCGTCAGTATTATTTCAGATTCCAATTTTAAGTATAATTTATTTATTTTTACCATGCATGTGTTATTGAATTTATTTTCTAATTTCACATTATTGAGCAATAAAATTATGTCTGGCTAAATTCCTCGATACCGATATGTGAAGTCCTAAACCGAAGGGATTCGATAATTAATTGGCATTAATATTTTTTGCAAAAGCACTTTTATGGGTTTTGATTTCCAATTTGGATATTTAATTGTTTTTATACGAGAGTAAAAGACAGACTAAGGTTTAAATCAACAGAGCGAGAGTTTGAGGTTTTAACCAGATAGTGGTAATTGAACATTAATTTTAAAAACAGCGAGAGCGCTTTAAAATTAATTGGACTCTATTTGTTTTCAAAAAATACTTTTGAATTTTAAATGAAACAGCGAGAGCGCTTATTTGAGTTTAATAATATGGCCTGAATTGATAGAACGGAAGTTTGAGACAAGGGTTTTTAAATAAATAGTTTCCACTAAAACAATGTTTTAATACTCAAAACAAAGGCAAATGACTTATTGAATCCCTGAAGTTGACAAATTACATACCGGTGTTCCGTTATTAATTATTAGATTTTAGTCAATTCCCGTTTAAACCAAAACACCCTAATTTTATAATTAGCCTTAGCTTTACACAATGACCCTAAGATAACAGTAGTTTGACCATCAGTCCTTGTGGGTTTGATATCTTTTAAAACTACGCGATTAGATTGTACACTTGCAGTCACTACTCCCGACATACTCGTAAAGTTGCGATCAAGTTTTTGGCGCCATTATCCGGACTGATTTAGTCAACACTGTAAATCCCTTGTTATGCAGTATAAACTAAGGCAACCAATTTTATTTTATTTTTATCCGTTGATTGTATGCCAAGCACTCTCTCTAAAGGAGAGGAATTAGAGAAACCAATCGACGAGTTGAGCATTTTGTTAATATAAAATGCAGAATTAGAGATTACCAAACCAAGTACAATCTTCCCGAATTCAATCTTCCAAACTATTCTCTTCCTGAACCAAGAATGGATGAAAGACCCCAAAATCTCCCTCTGAAGGATTATGCTGCCCCATCGCAAGAGGAACCTCACAGCAGTAATACTGCTCCCGCCATTGCATGAAACATTTTTGAGTTAAAACCTTCATTATTACAAGTTGTCCAACAAAACCAATTTTCAGGATGTCCTACAGATGATCCAAACCTTCATTTGTCTGTGTTTGTGCAGTACGCAGACACAGTGAAAGCAAATGGTGCCATCCCTTAAGCAATAAGACTTCGTCTTTTTCCTTTTTCGTTACGAGATAGAGCTAGAGCATGGCTCCAGTCTCTACCAACCAACTCGGTTACCACGTGGAACAAATTGAAGAAAGTTTTCCTAGCGCAATATTTTCCGTCGAGTAAGACGGCTATGCTAAGAGCCAATATCAACGGTTTTAAACAAAAGGAAAGAGAATCTCTTTTCAAAGCATGGGAAATATACAAAGACATGTTGCGACTATGTCCACATCACGTTCTAGAAGAATGGTTGATCAGCCATACATTTTTCAATGGTCTCTTGTACAACACAAGACTAACGATTGACTCAGCTGGTGGTGGTGCACTAATGGATAAACCATACCAAGATGCCTATCAACTTATCCAAAGTATGGCTCAAAATCATTATCAGTGGGGAAGCAATAGAACCATGATGGAGAAACCTCAAATGAAAGGCGGTATGCACGAAGTTAGTAGCTTAGACCAAGTTAACACTAAGGTAGAAGCCCTTACCCAAAAGATAGAAAGCTTGACCACAACTCCCACAGCCACCATGGCTGCAGTAGCTCTAACCTTTGATTTATGCAAACTTCACGCGCATGCTTCACCCGAATGTCCACTCTTAACAGGAATACCAATTGATCAAGTAAAATATGCTCAAGGAAACCCCTATGGAAATAACTATAACCCTGCTTGGAAGAACCATCCAAACTTCTCATACAAAAGCAACAACGCTTTGTATGCACCTGGGCAAGCTCCTACTACACCCCCAGGATTTCAGAAAGCCAACCAAAATGTCTCAAATATTCTGAATATCCCTATGAAGTCCAACATTGAAATAATGATAGAAAACTTTGTAGCAACCCAAGCTCAAACTAATAAAGATTTCATGAATCAAAATATTCACACTAGTGAGCAAATCAAGCAACTAACGAATAAGAGTGATGCTCTTTCCACACACAACAAAATGTTTGAAATACAAATCTCCCAAGTGGCTCAACAACAACCAGCTACAACTGCTCCGACTGGAATTTTTCCTAGACAACCCCAACCAAATACAAAGGGACATGCTAATGCCATAACACTTCGGAGTGGGACAGAACTAGGCGAACCAACTGAACCTAGAGTTGAGAACCCAACCATGTACCAGAAACATAGAAAAGGAACTGAGAAGGAAGCTGAACCGAAGAAAGTATAAAAAGAAGGTGATGGTGAAGAGGCCGTGGAAAAATAAGAACCTTATGTTCCTCCGCCACCCTATAAACCACCTATTCCATATCCCCAAAGATTTCTAAGTCTAAAAATGTAGGGCAATTCAAGAAATTCGTTGAACTTTTGAAACAACTTAACATTACCATACCTTTTATAAAAGTTATCACACAAATGCCCTCATACGCTAAATTTCTTAAAGAAATCTCATCCAATAAGAAAAATCTTGAGGATAATGAAACTGTATTGCTCACTGCTGAATGCAGTGCTATAATCCAAAACAATATGCCTCCTAAACTTAAGGACCCGTGTAGTTTTTCCATACCCTGTATAATCGGAAAGTTTGTCATAGACAAAGCACTATGCGATTTAGAAGCCAATATTAGCTTGATGCCCTTATCAATTTTCAAGAAACTCAACATGGGAGAATTATGACCAACACGGATGTCCATACAATTAGCGGATCGATCGATGAAATTTCCTTTAGGTATGTTAGAAAACGTTCATGTACGTATTAAGACAATTCTATATCCCCACTGATTTCATAATCATGGACATTAAAGAAGACTTAAATATTCCTATTATATTAGGTAGACCATTCCTATCCACTCCATCATATATTTTAAAAATGGAAAACTAACTTTCGAAGTCGGGGAAGAAAATGTTGAAATTGGAGAAACAACAAACCAGCTATTCGGAAGCATTGGTGATTCTTATACCTCTAATTCTCGAAGATGATAATTGGCGCCCTGGGTATCAAGATGAAAATCTGAGTGAATGCCTAGCTCTAAATCCTGATCCTATACCTTGTCAAAAGAAGCCAGCCATAGAACTCAAAACACCACCCAAAGACCTAAGGTATGAATTCCTAGACACAGAACTTGAACGACCAGTTATAGTCAATGCAGACCTAGGACAAATAGAAACTGAAAAATTGCTACATGTCCTAAGAAAATATCCAACCGCTTTAGGTTATAACATCTTAGATCTAAAAGGAATAAGCCCTTCTATCTGCATGCACCGTATTATGCTGGAGGAAGACTGCAAGACCTCTAGGGAACATCAAAGGAGAATCAATCTTATTCTGAGCGATATAGTCAAAAAGGAAGTAGAAAAGTTGTTAGAAGCAGGAAACATATACCCAATATCCATCAGTAAATGGGTTAGCCCAGTACATGTCATACCTAAGAAATGAGGCATTACAATTGCCAGCAACACTAAGGGAGAATTTGTAGTGCAACAAAATCACACCAGGTGGAGAATGTGCATCGACTATAGAAAGTTAAACAAAGCCACTCGTAAATATCATTTTCCTTTACCTTTCATCGATTAAATGCTCGAACGACTATCTAAACACTCTCACTTCTGCTATTTAGACAGATATTCATGATTTTTCCAAATTCCAATCCATCCTGACGACCAAGAAAAGACAACTTTCACTTGTCCTTATGGTACATTCGCTTATCGACGAATTCCATTCAGATTATGTAAGGCCCATCCAACATTCCAGAGATGTATGGTGCCCATCTTCTCTGATTTTCTAGATGGTATAATGGAAGTTTTTATGGATGACTTCTCTGTCTGTGGAGAAAGTTTTGAATGATGTCTATCGAACCTTGAAATGGTACTAAAAAGATGCGTAAGTGTCAACCTCGTGCTAAACTGGGAAAAATGCCACTTCATGGTCCGACAAGGAATTGTCTTAGGGCACATCATATCCGATAGGGGAATTGAAGTAGATAAAGCAAAAATCGAAGTAATAGGAAATCTTCAACCACCTAAAACTGTTAGAGAAATAAGAAGTTTCCTAGGACACGCTAGTTTTTATCGACGTTTCATTAAAGACTTATCAAAATAAACTAAACCTCTAATCGAACTGCTAATGAAAGATGCTGAGTTCATTTTCCCCGACAAATGCTTGGACACGTTTACAACACTAAAAAAGGCATTAATCTCAGCACCTATTATGCAACCTCCTGATTGGAACGAACCATTTGAGATAATGTGTGATGCCATTGACTATGCCGTAGGTGCGTGTAATGCAGTGGGAGAACTGACTTGGTTGTTTTGCGTTTGATCGCAAATGTTGCGGTTAGCAAGAGTCGCCACCGACTTTTCTTTTATCCAAAAGGAAAGGTTGAAAAGAACAGGAAATACCTTTGATATGTTTTCTTGAGTTAGGGGGGTAGATTATGAAAAGGGAAGGTATTAACACCCTTTTCATCCGTAGTTATCTATGGACTCTTAGTTGCTTGCTAGATCACTTGCTTTTGTTTGAAAATGTGTTTATGGTGTGGGTTTTGAAAGTATTTTGAAAATGAGCCATCGTTTAGGCAAACTTTGTAATGATTCTCGTTCGTAAGAATGTATACAGATTGTTGATCTTTTGAAAATGTTTTCAAGTTTGAAAGATGTTTTTGAAAGTGTTGGTGTTTGTTTTGAAAATAGCAAGGATGTTTTAGGTTTTGAAAATGAGCAAGTAACTAGGAACATTCTACCTACTTAAAAAGTCTTTCTTGTTTATTTCCTCTTTCCTTTGACATTGTTATCTTACCATTGATTTGGTAAGAAACCCTATCTTTGGATGTAAAAAGGGACGGGCAAGGGTCATCGTATAGCCATGATTGGCAATGTTGTAAGGTATCTTAGCATTTTATTTAAAGGACTAAGATCATTTTTGAAAGGCAACTTTGATAGCGTCATCGAGGGACTATGATCTTGTATTTTTGTTTGTTTTTGCTAAGATACCTCACATGCATAATATGGTCATTTTCATAAGGCAACAAAGTGGATTTATCCTAAGGGTGTAAGTTTGCAAGTATATTGATTTAGATGCATTGTTTTGTTTTTGAATTAGGGTTTTCAAAGCTTTGATTTTATCTTTCCATACAAACCCTAATTTACTAGCATTTGTATATAAAGCATTAAATTGCGGAAAATAAAAAAATACTAAGCTATTACATTATTAGGGGAGGGGGTGTACAAATTTACAAATGGGGAAATTGCAAGAAAATTAAATCTAAATAATTATTACAATCATATTGAATATTGTACAAAATTAAAAATAAAAAAATGCAAGAATATAAGTGGAAAAAGAAATGATTTTTTATTTGATTTTTATGAAAGGATTTTAACCTAACCCTAATTAGAAAAAAGATTAATTTTAAATTAAATAAAATTAACTTAAACTAAATAAGAAAAGAAATTAACTAAAAAAAGATTTTTTAGGGTTTTATTTATGAAAAGATTTTAAATTAATAAAAATAATATGGATATTAATTAATTAAAGGAAACTTAAGTTCTAAATTAATTTTAATTACAATAAAATAATATAATGATTAAACTTAAACCTAAATATTAATTATTAAGAAAGAAATTAATTTATTAAAAAAATGTTTTTGTTCTATTAGTTTCATAAAACAAAATAAACTAAATAAAATGTAAAAATAATAAATAAAATATTTTTTGGGTTATTATTAATAACAATAAAAAATAATATTAATAATAATATTAATAATAATAAAGGAAAAGAGAAATAAAATAAAATAAGAAAAAGAAAACAATAATGAAAATATGGGCCAGGGGATGCTGAAGCAAAGCTAAGGGTAGAAGCCAGCAAAATAAAGAGAAGGCCTAATGCTGGGCTCAAGCGTTGTAAAGAAGACAAAAAATGTAAAAAAAAGGGTGAAAAATAACAAAAGGCAGCGCGCTGGGTGTTAAACCCACACCTTTTTGGTTACCAGTGCGCTGCCTTACCACTAGGGTGGCTATACACCCGTTAACATTGGAACAAAAATAAATACATAACATAAAACTTACCCTGATTGTACTTCATCTTCAACCTCCAGCCAAAGGATCTGTAACTTGCTCATTCTTCAACCATTTTAAAAAATGTAAACATAAAACTTGTGTATTTTTTCATCACGAATACAACCATGTAACTAATTTAAGCTAACATTCAAAGATAAAGATGAATTTATGAAAGTACTAAATCCTGACCTAAATGTTTCAGTAAGTTTAAACTCAAAATTCTTCATGCTCAAGCAACATAAATGAAATCTATGGACATGTATAGTTTCATGGCAATGATATCTAAATTATATCTTCACAAATGCAAGTCTAACAATGCCTATATGAATAGTTCAAAAGTCAGAAAACTCACCTTGCAAGAGCGTATCGTGGTTTGAGTTTGAGCAGATTTTAATGAGTTCCAGTGATTGGGTTAGCTTCCTCAAGTTCCCAGGAAGCTAATGTGATGCTTGGCTTGAGCTGAAAGTGGCTGAGGAGTTCTAGAGAAGTCAACTTGCAGAACTTTGTTTTTGGTTATGGAGGTTGATGAAGATGGAGTTACAATTATGAAATAGGGTCAGGGATGAGTTGTATTTGATGTTTAGAAGCTTTAGGAACCAAAAGGCTTGGAAACGCACGAGTGAGATGTGAGTTTTAAGTTTCTGGTCAAGTTATGCAAGAATGGAGTTTTGTGATACAATACTGAGTTTTGTGTGTTTTAGAGCTTGCGTATTCGTGTGTTTTGATGCAAATGACTTACGCATAAGCAAGGAAAAGGTTGTGAGGCTTGAGAGGGTCAGAATCACACAAGTACAAGTTATGGGATTTTGCTTGATTTTGAAGAAAAGTAAAGATGTAGTTTCAAGACAAAGTACAAGCATGGGCTGAGTTGTTTAGAGACTTTAGACAAGTTTCTTTTGGGTTATAGGTTGTGTGTGATCAGAAGAAAACAATTGCAAAGCTCAAGAACTGATTTTGTGCATAAAGATACTTTTTCAAAATGGCAATGTGCAGTTTCTTCCCAAAATGGTATTAAGCATGGGCAATGCATTGAATGCTTGAGTTGAAGCCTCTAACAGTTGTGCAAACATTTAATTATAGAGTTCCAAACAAGTTTGAGGCCTGCAAAGCAAATATTGTGTAGCCTAGCATGGATTTGAGTTCTTGTTCATCACAAAATTCTGCCTTGTAAAACAACTTGAATCTCTAATTTCTGACTTTCGATTCTCCTTGCTCACAAATGATCTCAAGGAGTTCTTTGACTTTTTAGAAATCTTGTAATGTTATTTACAACCCCTCTTTGAACCACTTTTTCAAAATACAAATGGAACAATGTCAAAATTAGCTCAGAAGTTAGGTCAAAATCCTGACCAAAATGCTCAAAATTTCACTAAGTGTTTTAGTTTCATGACCATGATTTCATGGATTAATAACTTAAGATCGAAGCATTTTTAGGAGGAGTTGTTTAAATAAATGTTTTAGATCTCATTGAGATCTATAATTTTCATGTTTAAAGTTTCCTTTGAATCATCTTGTATCATGGTGAAAAATTGGCTCAAAGTTGTGAAAAAATATGAAGTTTTTAACACTTAGAAAAATTTCTAAGTTTGGAAACTTTTACTTTTCAAAATGAAATCTTGACTTTTTTATTTCTTGATGAACAAGTTTCATATTTTGACATGTTTTGATTAATTGTGATCTTTGACACTTGATTTTGACCAAAAAGTTAAAGTTTGACTTTTCACTGTATCAGTTGACTTTTGATTAGTTGACTGAAAATCAACTATCAATCAATTGATCTTGAGGGAAGTTTTGGATCATACCATTAGGTCAAAATGATGCATTTGAAACCTTGAGATCATGTCTCAAACCAATTAACCATTTGTTAGGTCAAAATCAGAAATTGCCCTTTCTCAGTCAAAACCCTAATTTTGACCATTTTGCCCTTTTGATGATCTGATCAAATTTATTGAGGAATTGTGGTAAAAAATTGATCAAATGACACATATGAGTTCACAATCTTGATATGGATATAAAATTATGAAGTTTGACTGTAAATTGACCACATTTGACTTTTTCCCCAATACAACTGATTTTTAGGTCAACTGATCAATTGACTGAGCAAAAATGTGATCCAAGACTTTGAAACTTGACTTGAGAAATATTGAGGGTCCATAATGATCCATGAAAGTCATATGAGGCATTAAAAGTTCAATTATCCTTGTGCAATCTCAAACCCGAATTTCAGTCATCAGTGCTTAAGGAGGTGTCTTGAGCTGACTAACCCTTGTGCAACCTTGAACCAAATGAGATCTTATGAGAAAATACTTGATATATGAGAGGGGAAATTTCGGGGTACAACAACTGCCCCTATTCAATCTTCTTAAACCTGAAGAGTTAAATTGGCGGATCTGCCATTCATGACTTGAGGGTGGAAGATGATTGAACACTAGAGTGCCCAGAAATTTGCACTCGAAGATGAATTGTGAATGGGCTTATAGATGCCATTTGGAGGAATGGGGGAGATTCTCCGGAGATGGGCTTGTAGATGCCATCCAAAGGTGACTGTTGACATAAAATGGACTAAGTCTGAACTTGATTTCAACTGGAAAAGAATCAGAACAAATCTTTGGAGCGATTTATCTAAAACTAGCAAAAGTCTTGTATGTTGTTTGATTAGGAAGAATCAGAATAAATCTTGGAGCGATTTATCTGAACCAGAAATGTTCATTTGGAAAGCATCAGGATAAACCGTTGATAGGTTTAAACTGAACCAAAGAGGTCTAGAATATTCTTTAACTGGAGAGAATCAAAGTAGATCTTTGAGAGATTTATCTGAACCAGAGAAAGTGCCTACTAGGAAAGAATCAAAATAAATTGTTGAGATATTTATCTGAACCAACAGGGATTTGGAGAAGAATTAGAATAAATTGTTGAGAGATTTATCTGAACCAAAGAAAGCGTCTGCGGGAAATAATCAGAATAAACCGTTGAGAGATTTAAACTGAACCGGCATGAATCTAGAGAAGAATCAGAACAAATCATTGAGAGATTTATCTGAACCAGAGAAAGTGCCTACTAGGAAAGAATCAGAATAAATCATTGAGAGATTTATCTAAACCAGCAGGGGTTTGGAGAAGAATCATAATAAATCATTGAGAGATTCAAACTGAACCGGTAGGGATCTGGAGAAGAATCAGAACAAATCATTGAGATATTTATCTGAACCAGAGAAGACGTCTGCGGGAAAGAATCAGAATAAACCATTGAGATATTTAAACTGAACCGGAAGGAATCTGGAGAAGCATCAGAACAAATCATTGAGAGATTTATCTAAACCAGATATATTCATTTGGAAAGTATCAGGATAAATCATTGAGAGATTTAAACTAAACCAAAAGAGGTCTTGAATATTCTTTAACTGGAGAGAATCAGAGTAAATCTATGAGCTATTTATCTGAAGCAGAGAAAGTGCCTACCGAGAAAGAATCAGAACAAATCGTTGGGAGATTTATCTGAACAAGCAGGGATTTAGATAAGAAGCAGAACAAATCATTGAGAGATTTATTTAAACCAGAGAAAGTGTTTGCAAGAAAGAATCAGAATAAACCGTTTGAGAGATTCAAATTAAACCGACAGGAATCTAGAGAAGAATCAGAACAAATCATTGAGAGATTTATCTGAACCAGAGAAAGTTCCTACTAAGAAAGAATCAGAACAAATCGTTGAGAGATTTATTTGAACCAGCAAGAGAAGAATCAATATAAATCGTTGAAAGATTTATCTGAACCAAGAGAAAACATCTGCGGGAAAGAATCAGAATAAACCGTTGAGAGATTTAAACTGAACCGACAGGGATCTGGAGAAGAATCGGAAGAAATCATTGAGATTTATCTGAACCAGGTAAAGCGTCTGCGGGAAAGAATAAGAATAAACCTTCGAGAGATTTAAACTAAACCAGCAGGGATCTGGAGAAGAATCAGAACAAATCATTGAGAGGTTTATCTGAACCAGAGAAGACGTCTGCAGGAAAGAATCAGAATAAACCATTGAGAGATTTAAACTGAACCAGCATGGATCTGGAGAAGAATCAGAACAAATCATTGAGAGATTTATTTGAACCAGAGAAGACGTTTGTGGGAAAGAATCAGAATAAACCGTTGAGAGATTTAAACTAAACCGGCAGGGGTCTGAAAGAAATATCTGTTATGTAGATGGTTGACCAGTCCTTTCTTGGGAATTGATTAGTAATTGACTTGTTGAAAATTTGACGATAATTTTCTGTTGATTGATCTTTCCTGAAAAGATGAAAGCTTAGTTGCATGTAATGTCATGATGTATGAAATGCATGGTATAATGTTGTTTCTCAAAATAAATGAGATCGCGGTACGCATCTTGTGTTGTCAATTCCATGATGTATGAATGTAATGTATGGACACATTAATTGTTATGTCGTAGTGTTGCTGGAGTCGGGGAAAATAAATCCCTGAGTATCACTGGGAATGAGGAGTGTAAGTCTTTGTATTTTGAGGTTGAAGTGTCGATGAGTTTCCATTTGTTAAAGAGATAAACTCTGTTGTGGAAGAGAAACGATGTGTATTGATTGTGGATCTCGTGAAATCCTGAGAAGTTGGGCGACTTTCACTGGGGAATCTTTGGAGCGGTAACTGGAAGTTTTGTTCTACTAGTGATCTCGTGGTGGGATGTCCCTTCTTCCGCTCTTGCTGGAAAGAGTACCTGTGGGGGGTTTTATGGAATAGTCTAAATATATTATCTTATTTATTAAAGCCATTAGTGATTGTCTTTCTATTTTCTGTTCCTCTTTTTTTTGTTCATTTGTAAACAGTAGTCACGTTAAAATGCATATGTTCAAAAATAATCATTGAACGTTTTTGCAAACAAAACACGAAAATAAAAGAAAAACAGATAGTTTTGCACTTTCAAAGGGATATCTTTGTATTAACTTGAATAAGTATTTTTGTATAATGAGACGAACATTCTAGTAAGAGAATATCGTTGTAGAAAATGAAAATTGATACAAAGAAAAGATAGCTGTGTGAAATAATCCCATGGGGTTCCCATTCTGCTATAGCCTTCATGTCTCTGAGCGTCTCATCCACTTGCTACCTTGTCCGAAGTTGATTGGATTGATTAGACCCGTTTGAGTTTGTTAGTTGATGGTAAAGGTTGTTTGTAAGGTGATCCAACGGGACATAGTCATACGCTTTAATTCCCTAGTTTTTTCCTGGACCGCCCTTTTGGGTTTTCAGTCCACCGGGATACCCTTTTTTGTCCAAGCCTCCCTTTCGGGTTTTCAGCTTGCGGGTGTACAAATATTTTTTTTTTGTTTTATCCCTAATTTTTTACCGAACCTTTTTGGTTCGCCAGGATGCCCTAATTTTTGCCTAGGCCATTCGACCTAGCGGGTCTTTATTCACGCGTAGTATCTTTTGACTATATCTGCATTTACAGGATGCAGAAGGTCGTCGCCATCCATAGTGGTTAAGATCATTGCTCCACCAGAGAATATGCTTTTGGTCATAAATGGTCCTTCATATGTAGGAGTCCATTTTCCCCTGGGATCACCTTGTGGCAATATGATATGTTTGATTACCAAATCACCAACCTGATACACCTGACGTCTGACCTTCTTGTTAAAAGCTTTGATCGTACGTTTTTGGTACATCTGACCATGATAGACAGCCGTAAGCCTCTTCTCATCAATCAAGCTCAACTGGTCAAGTCGAGTTTGAATCCATTCATCCTCATTCAGCCTTGCATCCTTTATGATTCTCAGAGAAGGTATTTGGACTTCAATTGGTATAACAACCTTCATGTTGTATACCAAGGAGAAGGGAGTTTCCCCTGTTGATGTGTGCGCCATGGTACGGTAACCGTGGAGAGGAAATGGTAACATCTCATGCCAGTTGTGATCGGTGGATATGGAATTGACTGTTTAACGCTGGTTCGCGAAATGTCGCGGAAGCAAGAGTCGCCACCGTCTTTTATTTTCTCCAAATGGAAAGGACAAAAGCACAGAAAAATTCCTTAAAGAGATTACTCTCGGTTCGGGAGGTAGGTTATAGAAAGGGAAGGTGTTAGCACCCTTTCTATCCATGGTTATCCATGGGCTCTTAGATACTTGCTCATTTGTGTTTTCAAAATGTTTTGTTTGCTTTTCAACTGTGGGTTTAAAAAGTTTCTTTGAAAATTCCAGTTCGACTCTTGTATCAGTCCTCAAGAGTGTTTGAAAAATTGCTTTCGAAAGCTTTTTGAAAAGGTGTCGGTGTGAAAAGTATTTTTGAATTTGTTTTGAAATTAGAGCAAGTATCTAGAGTCGTCTACCTACCCTAAGGAATTCGTCTGTGTAAATGTCCTTTAAAGTAGTGCCATCCCACCATTGAGAGGTAGGTAGCACCACCGTTGGAGGTGTTCGGGTCAATTCGAGGTTCGGGACATGGTGATCACCAGAGCAATGGGAAGACACCTTAGAAGCTACCCTCATGCCAGGTTCCCGGATCATGAGGACTTACTAAGACATCCTCTACTCGGCGATCACCTTTCGAGGCAAGGCAACAGTGAGGCGTACCCTAGGGGTGGTGTGTGATTTGTGTGTCGTGTTCATTTGCATTTATCTTGTTCATGTCAAAGTGATCTACGCGTTTGTTTTTATTTTCGTCATTCATTCTTGCATGCATTTATTTAACAGTTAAAAATTTGCGAGAAACGTAAAGTTCTAAACTATTACAAAAGGCGTGGGTCCACATCGCCAAAATTTCCCGAACCCGATTTGACAGAAAATAAATAAAGAATTAAAAATGCGAAAGATAAATATTACATGGCCTTGGGAGAGATACATAAACATTGAAAGAAAAAGAAATAAATACGTGAATTAACGTGAAATTAGAAACGAGAGCGTTGGACCCTTTTTAATGAAATTAAATTAATTTATTAGATTAGTTAAAAAATGAAAAGGAAATTATTTTTGGTATTTTAAGATTTTAATGGAAAAAGAATTAAATGAAATTAAAAAGATTAACCCTAATTCTAATTGTTTTAGTTTATTAAGAAAGTATTAAACTTTACCCTAAAATTAAACCTAATTATTTTACATGCAATTTAATTACAAAAATAAATAATAGGAAATATTTAATTATTATGAAAGAAAAGAAAAAGGGATAAAAATGATTATAAACCCTAATTCTACCAATTTTAGATTTTATTAAGGAAAATATTACAATTAAACCTAATTTAATAACTAAAATTAATTAATGCAATTTATTTACAAAAATACTAAAATAAAAATATTTATTATTTTTTATCTTTTCTGATTTTTTGGTGTTTTTTATATATTATGAAAATATTAAATTAAAAGAATTAATTAAAATATAGACAATAATTGAAATAAAAAGATAAGAAAAAGAAAGGAAATTCAAACCTTGGGGGGGTTCTGTCCCCAGCAGGAGGTGAATGGTTAGCAATTTAAGCCCAATAAGCCTTAGGCCTCGTTGACTCTGACACTAGCATGTGGCACCTTTGACTGCAGTTTATCATGTTACTCAGATCGTGGCCTTCTGATCGTCTCCATTGGCCAAGTGGATGGCTTGATTTTGAGATGTATGGTGGAGTTTACCATTGAAACTGCATAGGAACGTTAATTGAAAAATAATAGGGAAAGGGTGAGGACCTGGGGCTCGAACCCAGGTCTTGATGAATACCAATGCTATGCCTTGCCAAACGAACCAAACGCGCTTTCTGTATATCAAATGACAAACAAATATTATAAAATAGAATAATGCGTTAGTGTTTTTTGCGCGCGAATTTTTAAACGGGCCAACCATCTCTATACACATCATCATCTTCCTCCTGGTCTTGTTTATTTCCTGAAACACAAAAAGCATCGGCAACGGTTTTGAAACGTTTCAAAAGGTCACTTTTGCAAAAATAGCGATTAGCTCAGGGAGGCTCATAAATTGAGCGCGAGGGTGGCATTACAATCGTCCAATCATGCTTGTTTCAATGATATAGGTCTCTAGTGCTAATTTTTCCTTCATCAAGAAACCCCAATTTAAGGTTCTGAAAACCCTAAGCATCGCCCATGGTGATTTCTTGTATAGTGCGTAAAAACTCAATTCATCTACATGGTTAGCTTCAGGAAGGTCCCATTAGTACAAATCAATCATAAAAATGCAATGATATGGTCTAAATTACAAAATACGATTATGTAAAAAGAGCTATGCCGTTTTCCTTCGAATTACCACTTCTTTGAGTATGGGACACAGTTCTCGATTGGAATCGTCTCCTGGCAACCTTGGCAAGCTAATGGAGTGGTTGTTTTGTCTTGAAAGGCCCTGCAATCGTGATTTCAGTTTTCAACTTTTAAGCAAAAAACTCAAATGTAGTTCTTGGTCTGTAGCGCAGCTTAGAGGTTAGTAGGCATTAGGTCTTGATCAGGCTTATGTATGGAACCAATTAGGGTTAAAATTTGATCAAAAAAACATTTGCATTGATTGAATAATATTTAATTTTCAAGGCAAAATATTTTCTAATCTTTTCATGCAAACTTCTACCAAATCATGACCAATTAGCTTCAATTCTTTCCTAATCTGACTTACACAAAATCTTGGAGATATCATATGCATAAAAAGATTTGAAACATTAGGTTTTACATTTTTCATGTATTTTAATTAATTTAAATGAATTATTAATAATAAAAATCCAAATAAATAAATAAAAAATGAAGAAAAACTTCCCTTTGGGCCAAATGGTCGTGCACATGCCTTGGGTAATGAATTGTGGAAGAAAAAGAGGCCCATTAGCAATTTTAGGTCATTTGAATCAATGTTGACTTTTCAAAATATCCAAAAATTTCCCAACTTCTACAAGGCATAACTTGCTCAATTTTTAAGCTTTGCTCATGTTCTTGGACATTTTGGAAAGGTATTTGAGTCCTCTAACCAATGTCTTTGGTCCCATGTCATTTTGATTTACCAATCTCAAGTTATGGCCTTTGACTTAAAGTCCCTTTTTGTTGACTTTTGAAAATGACCTATAATGTTGAAATTGATAACTTTTTGTGAGAGAATTTCTTGGACTTGAAGTATGAAGATGAGTTGTAGGAAATGTCTTTCTCTTCAAAATGAGCTTTGGATGGAATTTTTCTGATAATCCATGTGAAAGTTATGCCCTGGTCAATTTACAGTTGACTTTTTCAACTGTCCAAATAAGGAAACTTTTGCATCTTGATGATTTTTGAGCCAAGCTTTGAGAATCATGATCAAGAATTGATCAAATGATGTTTGTGGCTTCAAAATGAGATATTGACCAAAAATTTGGACTTTTGACTGTCAAATGACCATTTTGCCCCTACAGTTGACTGTAGTGCAATTAGGGTTTTTGACTGTGCAATTTTATGCTGAAAGTCTTGAAACTTGATATGAGGATGCTTGACCATATTTGTAGGCATGTGGGACTTGATTGGACCCTTGGAAACTTCATTTTCTTGATCAGAACCAAAACCCTAATTTTGACTGTTTAGGAGGCTCTTACACTGTGCAACCCTTGGGGAATTTTGAAGCTTTGACTTTGCAATTCTTGAAGAATATGGGAGGGCAAATTTTGGGGTACAACAGTTGCCCCTGTTCAATCTTTTTAGACCTGAGGATGCAGATTGGCTGACGTGCCTTTCGTAATCCGAAGGTGGAAGATGATTGAGCACTAGAGTGCCCAGAAATTTGCGCTCACATAGTAGTAGTGATGACGTGGAATGGGCTTACAGATGCCATTTAGCGATTGCTGGATAGGATGATGGGCTTATAGATGCCATGCTAAGAGATGATGGAAGGTGGATGGGCTTATAGATGCCATCTGGGTGTCAATCGCATAAGAGTTTCCTTAGCGAGAACTTGCGTACCTGCATAAGAAAAATGAGTACCTGACATGTTGCAGGAGCTGGTCTTTAGATGCTTTGTATAGATATGTCCTGACTGGTTACAAGAGCTAAATCTGGAGCTTCAAATGGTGATGAATGAACCAGGGATGGTTACTACCTCAACAGGAACGGTGAGAGAACCTTGGATGACTTTAACCTCAACAGTAACGCTGAGAGAACCTGGGGACGATTACTACCTCAACAGGAACGCTGAGAGAATCCGGGACGACTTCAATCTCAACAGTAATCATTGAGAGAACCTTGTATAACTTCAACTTCAACAGCAATCGTTGAGAGAAGCCCGGGATTACCAACTCCGCAGGATCGGGGAGAGAACCATAGGCGATTACCACCTCAACAGCAAACATTGAGAGAACCTGGGATGGAATTATCGTCTCCGCAGCATTGGGGAGAGAACCATAGGCGATTACAATCTCAATAGCAATCATTGAGAAAACCTGGGATGGAATTATCATCTTCGCAGCATTGGCGAGAGAACCATAGGCGATTACAATCTCAATAGCAATCATTGAGAAAACCTGGGATGGAATTATCATCTCCGCAGCATTGGGGAGAGAACCATAGGTGATTACAATCTCAATAGCAATCATTGAGAAAACCTTGGATGGAATTATCATCTCCGCAGGATCGGGGAGAGAACCATAGGCGATTACAATCTCAATAGCAATCATTGAGAAAACCTTGGATGGAATTATCATCTCCGCAGGATCGGGGAGAGAACCATAGGCGATTACAATCTCAATAGCAATCATTGAGAAAACCTTGGATGGAATTATCATCTCCGCAGGATCGGGGAGAGAACCATAGGCGATTACAATCTCAATAGCAATCATTGAGAAAACCTTGGATGGAATTATCATCTCCGCAGGATCGGGGAGAGAACCATAGGCGATTACAATCTCAATAGCAATCATTGAGAAAACCTTGGATAACTTCTACTGAGTCTTCATCAGAAAAATCTGTTTGGGGTCGATTTAGCTGGACTAGAGAAGGCCTTGGACTGGATAAGAAATCTTTGGAGTCGATTACCTGAACCGGTCTAGGTCTTGAATGTCTTCAACTGGATAAGAAACAGGGAGATCTTTGGAGTCGATCTGACCGAACCAGAGAAGGCCTTTGACTGGATAATAACCAAAGAAATCTTTGGAGTCGATTTAACTGAACCAGATAAGGTCTTAGAGTATTGAAATATGATTGAGAATTTAACTGAACATTTCCTGAAAGGTAAAGGTCAGTCATATGCAATGCGTGATATGGATCAAGCAATGATGTTCTCAACATAAATGAGACTTGTAAGGTATGATGTGTATATGCATGCTATGATGATGTATATGATGTATGTTTCGTCTAGGAAAGTAAATCCTTGACGGGTGCCGGGAAGTCACTCCTGGGCTGATGTTGGAGAATAGGTTTTGCTTCCGCTGGGGATGATAGCTGCAAGAATACCGGTAGGAGAAGATAACTCCGTTGGGGAATAAACTTGGCGAATGGAATACTCTGCGGGGAGAAAAGTACTCTAGCGATCTTGCTGGGAAGCAATACTCTGTGGGGAGATAGATACTTTGCTGAGTCATTGATAATAACTTCACTGGGGATACCTTTGATATGTTGGAAGTGTTAATAGACTTCGCTGGGGATAAGGAGACTTCGTCGAGGACGCTCCTTCCATGGATTTTGGCTGAGGATAACCCAGTTATATCCTAGTAAGGAAATAACTCTTTGAATAAAGCCGGGAGGCGCGTTCGTGCTCTGCGAGGGATAAGCTTCCAGAATCTACTGGGGATAAGCTTACGGCTTGGGGAGATGGATTCCAACTTTCCTGGGGAAGCAAATTGGACTCTCTTGGGGAAGTTTTGAACTGCGGGGGAAGTGATTCCTTTGAATGTTGGATATACCGGCCGGGAAACAATCTTTAGACCAAGACTGCCGGGGATGCTTGTTAAGAATATGCATATTGCTGTTGGGGAATGTTGAGATCTGCTGGAGGATACTCAACTTCCTTAAGGTTTGATAATATAGCTTTGCTTGAGGAGAGTATACTGTCTTGCTGACTTACTCTCTGGGGAATTGGGATATCTGGTTGTGTTCTTTAGCTGAACCTATCTTGATACCTTGGAGGACAGAACAATTAGATTGCTCAGACTACTCTTTATTGCCCCTGTTTCTAGTGTTACCTGTAATTAATCCTTTGTTTCGTATGAAAATATTTATGAGTTAGCAAATTATTGTCAATGCATATATCACAAATTGAACCTTGGACGTTCTTCGCAAAACAAAACAGAAAAAAGGAAAAACAATTGGCAATTTTTAACTGAAAATTATATTTGTATTGATTTTTGAATGGCCTGAAAATAGGCGTTTTGTGTACAAGAGGCTGACGTCCTAGTAAGAGAGCGCCGCCGAACAAAAGAGTTTATACAAATTTTGTACAAAAGAAAATAAAACAGCTGTGTGAAATGAATGATCCACTGGGTTTCAACTCTGCTATTGCCTTTATAACTCCGAGCGTCTCATCACTTGATGACCTAAACGAAGATGAAGCTGACTGATCGATGTCGTCTGAGCTTGATGTAGATACCGGATTCTGGATGCAAAGTGATCCAATGAGACATAGTATTACGCTTTTATCCCTAACTTTTGCCTGGACCGCCCTTTCGGGTTTTCAGTCCACCGGGATACCCATTTTTTCCCAAGCCGCCTTTTCAGGTTTTCGACTTGCCGGGTGTACAGATTTTTTTTTCATTTCATCCCTTCATTTTGCCCGAACCCTTTTGGTTCGCCGGGAAGCCCTAATTTTTGCCTAGGCATGTCAGCCTAGCGGGTCTTTATTCATGCGTAGTATCTTTTTACTATGTCTGCATTAGCGGGGTGAGGAAGGTCGTCACCATCCATGTTGGTTAAAATCATGGCTCCTCCTGAGAACACATGTTTAACCACAAATGGCCCTTCGTACGTAGGGGTCCATTTTCCCCTTGGGTCACTCTGAGGAAGGATGATTCGCTTGATTACCAGATCCCCAACTTGATATTCCTGTGGTCTGACCTTTTTGTTAAATGCCCTGATCATCCGTTTCTGATACGTCTGACCATGACAGATAGCAGCAAGTCTCTTTTCATCAATGAGGTTGAGCTGATCAAGTCGTGTCTGGATCCAATCATCTTCGTTCAGATCTGCATCCTTCATTATCCGAAGAGAGGGTATTTGCACTTCGATCGGTAAGACTGCCTCCATGCCGTAGACCAAGGAGAAAGGAGTTGCCCCGGTTGACGTCCTAGCTGAGGTACGGTATCCATGTAGAGCGAACGGTAACATCTCGTGCCAATCTTTATAAGTCACTATCATCTTCTGCACGATTTTCTTGATGTTCTTATTTGCTGCTTCTACAGCCCCGTTCATCTTCGGTCTGTAAGGAGAAGAATTGTGGTGTTGTATTTTGAACTGCTCGCAGAGCTCAGTGATCATCTTATTATTGAGATTGGTACCGTTGTCTGTAATGATTCTTTCTGGGACGCCGTACCGACAGATCAGATTATGTCGAATGAACCGCGCCACCACAATCTTGGTAACCGTAGCGTAGGAAGCTGCTTCAAACCACTTTGTAAAATAATCAATCGCCACTAGGATGAAGCGATGCCCATTGGATGCCGTAGGTTTAATCTCACCAATCATGTCTATGCCCCACATTGCAAACGGCCAAGGCGCAGTCAGAACATTCAGGGGAACTGGAGGAACATGCACCTTGTCTGCATAAATCTGGCACTTATGGCATGTCCTGGAGTGTTGGTAGCAATCAGCTTCCATTGTGGACCAGTAATATCCTGCCCGGAGGATCTTCTTTGCCATTGTATGTCCACTGGAATGTGTACCAAAGGTCCCTTCATGTAGCTCTTCCATGATCCTTTCTGCTTCAGTCTTATCCACACAACGCAGTAAGGTCGAATCATGCTTTCGCTTGTACAAGATGTCGTTGCTAAGGAAGAACTTTGCCGCGAACCTTCTCAGAAATTTCTTATCATTGACAGAGGCACCTTCAGGGTATTCCTGAGCTTCCAGATATCTCTTCACCTCATGGTACCAAGGCTTCTCAGTCACCAACTCAGTCTCGAGATCACAACAGTATGCCGGTTCATCCAGTTTCCAGATGATGATCCGGGGGGCCTCATTATCCCATTTGACCTTGAACATAGAAGACATTGTAGCTAACGCGTCCGCCAGCTGATTCTCTTCTCTTGGAAAGTGTTCAAAGGTTATCTTCGTGAAGTGGGGGATCAAGGTCAACACACATTCTCTGTAAGGAATAAGGTTCGGATGTTTCGTATCCCACTCTCCTTTGATCTGATTGATCACAAGAGCGGAATCTCCGAAGTAACTCAGAAACTTGATCCTTAGATCGATCGCAGCTTGAAGACCCATGATGCACGCCTCATACTCTGCCATGTTGTTGGTACAGTTGAAACATAGTCGGGCAGTGAGCGGAGTATGAGTGCCTTGAGGTGATATGATTACGGCGCCAATACCGTTTCCCAAAGCGTTGGAGGCTCCATCAAAGTGCATAGACCATCGGGATCCTTCCTCAGGTCCTTCATCCGGTCCAGGTACTTCACAATCAGTTACAATCATGATGCTTTCGTCAGGAAACTCGAAGTTCATTGACTGATAGTCATCTACGGCCTGATGTGCCAAGTGGTCTGCCAATACACTTCCCTTGATGGCCTTCTGGGTCGTGTACTGAATGTCGTATTCCGTCAAGATCATTTGCCATCTTGCAATTCTCCCAGACAGAGCAGGTTTTTCGAATATGTACTTTATAGGATCCATCTTTGAGATCAACAAGGTGGTATGAGTCAGCATATACTGTCTCAGCCGGCGAGCAGCCCATACCAAAGTGCAGCAAGTTTTCACGAGCAGTGAGTATCGGGTCTCACAGTCGGTAAACTTTTTGCTAAGGTAATAAATGGCATGCTCTTTTCGGCCAGACTCGTCATGCTTCCCCAGCACGCACCCCATTGAGTTGTCAAGTACTGTCAGGTATAGTATCAGAGGTCTCCCTTCAACCGGTGGCATAAGGATAGGTGGTTCTTGGAGATACTCCTTGATTCTGTCAAAAGCAGCCTGACATTCATCATTCCAATGTATTACCTGATCTTTCTTCAGCAGCTTGAAGATTGGTTCACAGGTAGCAGTCAGGTGTGAGATGAAGCGAGCAATGTAATTCAGGCGTCCTAAAAAGCCTCTGACTTCCTTCTCTGTCTTAGGGACTGGCATCTCTTGAATAGCTTTGACCTTAGCAGGGTCCACTTGAATACCCTTATCACTTACCACGAAGCCTAGCAACTTTCCAGATCTTACCCCGAAGGTGCACTTGTTCGGGTTCAATCTCAGCTTGTACAGTTTCAACCGGTCAAACAATTTCTGCAAATGATCTAGGTGCTCTTCCTCAGTCTGGGACCTTGCGATCATGTCTTCCACATACACTTCTATCTCATGATGGATCATGTCATGAAATAAAGCAACCATGGCACGCTGGTAGGTTGCCCCAGCGTTCTTCAGTCCGAAAGGCATGACCTTGTAGCAGAAGGTGCCCCACTGAGTAACAAAGGTAGTCTTCTCCATGTCTTCAGGTGCCATCTTGATCTGATTGTAACCTGAAAAGCCATCCATGAAAGAGAACACCTTATGCTGAGCTGTATTGTCAACAAGGACATCAATGTGAGGTAAAGGGAAGTCATCCTTGGGGCTGGCCCTGTTCAGATCCCTGTAGTCGACACACATTCTGACCTTACCGTCCTTCTTAGGTACCGGCACCACATTAGCAACCCACTGAGGGTAAGAAGTCACTGCAAGAAACCCGGCATCAAACTGCTTCATAACCTCGGCTTTGATCTTTTCAGACATCTCTGGACGCATACGGCGGACCTTTTGCTTCACCGGAGGGCAGTCTTCCTTAGTAGGCAAGTGATGGACCACAATATCAGTGTCCAACCCGGGCATGTCTTCGTAGGACCAGGCAAAGATCTCCATATAATCATGTAGCATCTTAGTCAACCGTTGCTTCACACTGAGCTCTAGGTTGGCACCAATCTTTACCTCTTTCCTGTCTGCTTCAGTACCCAAGTTTATTGTTTCCACTGGCTCTTCATGTGGTTGAATTTCCCTCTCTTCCTGAAGTAACAGTCTTGCAAGCTCGCCAGGCACTTCGCAATCATCTTCACCTTCGTCTTCGGCTAAGTTGATCGGATTTTCGAAGTCATAATTGGCAGTAGCAGAGTCGTTATCAGTGAGATCCAGAGTAGATTGAAACCTGTATGAGTGAGTGTGTGTAAATACAACTGTTTTGAAAAATATGTAAAGGAAGGAAAGACAGAAAAGGAGCATAAGATTTGAAATGCGGGAAAACGTCCAAGATTTTCATTTATGATATATGAAATGACAATTTATATGCCCTCACAAATGAAACCACGGTTCCTCGGGTAAGACACCGGGCCATAGAGTTTATATATTGTTTATTACAAATAATAAAACAAAGAAGTTTATTACTGCGTAACAAAAGTAACAGGAGTATGGTCTTTGACAATCCAATTGGTCAATCCGCCTTCGGTCGTCGGGTAGATCCAGCTATTGAATTCAGCTTCATCCACTTCATTGTCTTCCCCAACAGCATTCACTCCTGGATTTGTAATGAGCACAAGAGGTCTTCTGGTCTTCGCCTTCCGCATAGCTTTCTGACCCTCTGCAGTAAAACCCAGTCCAAATTTGTCAGTTTTCTGTGTAAAGTCGGGAAGCCTGCCCCAGTTAGCACATTCACCTTTTTGAACCACAGCCCGGGCATCCTTCAGGGAAGCCATCTTCAAAGGAACATTCTCTTCTACTGCTGTTTCTGCTGCCGCTGAAATTGGAAGCACCTCCTCGAAATGCTGAAAGGGGGTTTCAATAAACTCCCCATCCATCTCAATGTATCTGAAGGAATTCAGATGGCTTACCATATACTCCTCCTCCCCCTGTACGGTGACAATCTTTCCTCTGACAGGGTACTTCAGCTTCTGGTGCAAGGTAGAGGTCACTGCCCCAGCTTTATGGATCCAAGGTCGACCCAGTAGACAAGAGTACAATGGACGGATATCCATCACATAAAAAGTAGAGTCAAACACCTGAGAGCCCATGCGAATAGGAATGTCAACCTCTCCATGAACCATCCTTTTTGAACCGTCAAAGGCCCTGACGATGATATTGCTGGGTTTCAGTTCCAGGCCTTCACAATCCAAACGGTCTAAAGCCTTCTTTGGTAGAACATTCAAGGAAGAACCAGTATCCACCAATACATGTGCCAGAGTAGTGCCCCTGCATTCGATAGAGACATGCAGAGCATCATTGTGGTCTCTTCCCTTCGCAGTCAGGTCAGCATCTGAGAAACCTAAGCCATTGTCCGCTGTCAGATTTGCTACGCAATCAGTGAACTGGACTGCAGATGTCTCCTGTGGCACATGGGCCGTCTTGAGAAATGAGATTAAGGCCTTAGCATGGGCCTCTGAACACAGCAATAAGGAGAGCATGGAGATTTTGGAGGGCGTGTGCCCCAGCTGTTCCACAACATTGAAGTCACTCTTCTTTATTATCTTTAGAATCTCCTCCATTTCTTGTTGGGAGGCCTCAGCATTTATAGGTATCGGTGCCTCCATCCGGGCAGGCTCATCTTCAACTCCCTTGCCCTGAGCATTGGATGACTCGGCAGTAGGGGAGACAACTTGGTCAGCAACAGGAACAGGTACACTTGTAGGTGTTATGAGGAGGGGTCTTCGAGTAGCGGGCGGTGCAATGTCAGGCGAGAAGAGCCTTCCACTGCGGGTAACCTTGGCTAGACCAGTGATATCGCAGATACTGGCACCAGTGTTGAATTCTTGTTTAATTCCGTTCACATACACATCTACCCCATAGTGCCAGGGGACAGCTTTATCAGATACATAGGGAAGAGGCCCCGGAACAGTGATAACAACAGGTGCGACAGTCATGATTTGGACAGGCTTCTTCGGGAGAGCCTTGATTGGATTATTGAAGATGGTAACCACATAAACTTCTTCTACTGGAACCAACTGAACAGCAGACTTCTTAAACAGAATCTCCTTGCTATCCATTAGGTTTTGGATGCCTAACTTCAGCAAGGGACAACCAGATAGGGAAACAGCACAGAACAGGCAACCCTCACTGCAACCCGGAAATAAACCGGCCAGCAGCAGGTTCCTCTTGACAGTCTTCAGAGGAGTAGCCAGATCATCCACAGAAACAGCGTACACTTCTTCATCAACAGCATTTATCCCATGCTGAGGCATAGGAGCAGTCACCACATTCGGCCTCTCAGGCGCTTCGAACTGTATCTCCTTCGCGTCGATAAGGTCTTGCACCTTATTCCTTAATGCCCAACAGTCATCAGTGGAATGCCCCGGGCTATCAGAATGGTAAGCACAGCGAGCATTTGGGTTGTACTTGGGGGAAGCAGTGTTTACACCCTTGGGTGCCTCTCTAACAGTCACTTGATTGGTGGACAGCAACTGTGGCAAGATCTGCGACAGGGTCATGCTCAAACGGGTAAACTCTCTCCGGGGTCTTTCAGCCCTTTGAGGAATTGTTGGCCGAGGAGCGGCAGCAGGCTTGGCAATCATTACCGCACTGACAGATTGGCGGCGCTCAGATCTCTCTGGTCTCCGGGAGCCATATACAGCACTAGCCTCCTTTTTGAAGGGTTTCTTCTCAGAACTAGACGATGCACCCTTCGGAATCTTTCCAGACTTCAACCCAGCCTCAATTCTCTCTCCAGTCAGAATCAGATCAGTGAACCCTGCAGACGAATTCCCGATAAGATGGTTGAAAAATGGCCTAGATAGAGTCCCTAAGAACATGTCTACTAACTCCCGATCAGTCAACGGAGGCTGCACCCTGCCAGCCAGATCCCTCCACTTCTGAGCGTACTCCTTAAAACCTTCACTTGAACCTAACGACATACCCTGGAGTTGGGTACGTATAGGGGCAAGGTCGGCATTATATTGATACTGCTTATAGAAAGCAGTAGCCAACTCCTCCCAGTTACGAACCTTGGTCCCATCCAGCTGATAGAACCATTCGAGATGAGTCCCTGAAAGACTCTCCTGGAAGAAGTGGATCCACAAATTCTTATCCGCTGAGTACGGTTGAATCTTCCGAACATAGGACCTGAGATGTAGCTTGGGACAAGACGCCCCGTCGTACTTAGTGAAAGATGGTGCTTTGAATTTCCGAGGAATGATCACACCGGTAGACAAACCCAAATCTCCAAAATCCAGCCCAGGTACCTGTTGGATCTCCATAGCATTCAACCTATCCTCCAGTTGCTTGTATCTGTCTTCTGCAGGAGGGTACTGCTCTTCATCAAAATCAGTCTCGTTGTCAGAGACTACCGGACTAGGACCTTTTTCCGTTTGAGGAGTACCCTTGCCAATGGAAGAACCAGCCTCTTCATTTTGCAGAGTATTGCCAAACCTTCGGCCCGTGCTGAACAGAACAGTCCTTCTCTTCTTTTTATTTTCCTTCTTCAGGAGCAGAGCCTTCAGCTCCTCTTGGCCTTGAGCCAAACCCATGATTAATTCCTGAAATTGCGCATTCTGCGCCTGAAGAGCTTTGATGGACATCTCAGTTGATGATGAGTCAGGATTCATGATGCTGAAATAAACAGCGAAGAACGGTAAGCAACCTGAAAAGGAGAAAACCTGCTATGCACATGATGAATGGAATGCGTATGATTTATGTTTTCAAAGACAATCGGGAATCAACTTTGTAAACAAACAGGAACACACTTCATTAGATTCAACTTTGAAACTGAAATTATTCAACAGGTTGCCCTTAGGCATTACATGAAAGGAAATACTGAAAAGGGAAATAAAACTGTAAAAGAACATCCGGAGCTCCTTATTGATCCCATGGTCTCCTCTTCTCAGTACGGATGTAGGCATTCAGAGCTCGCTCATTCTCCAACTGCTTTGTCAGCTTCTGGATCTTTAATTCCTGCTCGTTGAACTTTTCCCGGTAAGAATCCCGTTCTTCTCGCAGTTGCGACAAAGATCTCTTCAATGTCTCATAATCAGTAGGTATCTGAGGAGGAAGGACAGTTGGAGGAACACCATCTTTGTCAGGACACTCAAGAATGACAGGTCTGACAGCTTCATACGGCATACCTAACTTCTGAGCACGGATGCGAACCCATTTGTAGTAGGCTTCCATAGGTAAAGAAGTCTTTGGCCCTAACTCTTGTGGGTCAGCTTTATGAACTTTGTCCCAAGCCTTGATGAACCTACGACGCAGCTCGTCACTATCCACCTGAAACTCAAAACTGATGTGAGGCACCAACATCTCATGGGGGCCTGCTCTTCTTGCTCTTCCAAACTGACGGAGCGCTAGACATGGATTGTAAGAGATTCCTCCTTGGGTACCAATCAGAGGAACATTAGGGTATTCCCCGCATCGATCAATAACAGCTATCTCATCCAAACCCCTGCAAGTCCAAATGATGTCTTTATCGGTGAGAGACATTAACCTGTGAGCCCAACCTCTTCCTTCTTGGTTCTTCAGTACGAACTTAGGGAGGTGCGAAATAAACCACCTCACCAACAAAGGGATACAACACCATAGGGTTCCTCGTCTTCGGGTAGTACGGGCATGAAGTTGTTGCAGGATGTCACCCAAGAGAGTGGGCACAGGATTCTGAGACATAAAGATCCTTATGGCAGTGACATTGATGAAGTTGTCAGGATTAGGAAACAAGACTAACCCATAGATTAGGAGAGCCAAGATGTCTTCATATGCCCTAAAGTCCAGGTCATTCCAGAAACTGTTAGCTTTACCAATCAGAAACTTGGCCAAGAAACCCTTAACTCCGCTTCTAGTTACCCAGTTGTCCATTACCTCTTGATGTGTCAAGGGAAGAGCTGCAGTAACATCCTCAAGCCTGAGGGTCTTTTCCCAACCAGTGAAGGGAGTCTGATCCAAGATAGGGATACCAAGCAAATCAGAGAACTCTTCCAGGGTAGGGACCAGCTGGAAGTCTTGAAAGGTGAAGCACTGGTACAGAGGGTCATAGAACTGGGTCAGAACGCTCATCAACTGTTGATCCCGCTTTGCAGTGACTAAACTGAGAAGAGAACCATGTCTCTGAATGAAGGAAGTGGTATTTGGAATTCTGCTAACCAACTCATCAAGCAACTCAGGTGAATGAACAAAGTTGAACCGGATAGTATTCCTTCGCACAGGCATCATGATGTCCTACAAAACAGAGCAAAGGTGAAACCCTCTTGTCTTTGAAATGGTCAGTCCTTATGTAGGATGCATGCAATGCTCATGATGTTATGATGTTATGATAAAGAACACCACAAATAGATACAAAGGCAAACATGGTAAGGCACACAAGTCACACAAGGCAAGCCCTTAAATTTTAGGCCAGCATGAGGTCTAGGTACTACCCTCTTTCAGTTTGTTGGTTCATACATGTCCTATCAAAGTAACTGGGTTCTTAGAGGATCCCAATATCATTGACTACCCTCAATCAGTCATAACTCCAGCATCGCAATCTTTTCTTGCGGCCAGAACCATCACGAGAGTTTAGCCTCAATGGGCGTAGCATACTGCTACTGTTCTAATGGCCAAGTTGTGTCATTTAAGGTTCTAAGGTTGTCGGTGCTTAATGACTCCTTAGAAGACCCATATTCTCCTCGTTGCAACACAAGGGATATCGGTACAGACCAAGGTGCCACACCAACGTAGCCACTGCTTCACCCGTGTCGGTCTACGCCGGACAGGTCCCTCACAGCTTATGCTACCTAAACAGGGTATCCCCAGATCCGGGTTAGGATCTATGTAACTCCCATGCAACCCACAAATTTAAAGCAGACAAGTCAATACAATTGAAAACACAGTTATGAACTAACCCTAAGGTACACCTCACTTTATAAATATCTCCCCAGCAGAGTCGCCAGTTCTGTGATCGGTGGATCTGGAACTGACTGTTTAACGCTGGTTCGTGAAATGTCGCGGAAGCAAGAGTCGCCACCGTCTTTTAATTTCTCCAAATGGAAAGGACAAAAGCACAGAAAAATTCCTTAAAGAGATTGCTCTCGGTTCGGGAGGTAGGTTATAGAAAGGGAAGGTGTTAGCACCCTTTCTATCCATGGTTATCCATGGGCTCTTAGATACTTGCTCATTTGTGTTTTCAAAATGTTTTGTTTGCTTTTCAACTGTGGGTTTAAAAAGTTTCTTTGAAAATTTCAGTTCGACTCTTGTATCAGTCCTCAAGAGTGTTTGAAAAATTGCTTTCGAAAGCTTTTTGAAAAGGTGTCGGTGTGAAAAGTATTTTTGAATTTGTTTTGAAATTAGAGCAAGTATCTAGAGTCGTCTACCTACCCTAAGGAATTCGTCTGTGTAAATGTCCTTTAAAGTAGTGCCATCCCACCATTGAGAGGTAGGTAGCACCACCGTTGGAGGTGTTCGGGTCAATTCGAGGTTCGGGACATGGTGATCACCAGAGCAATGGGAAGACACCTTAGAAGCTACCCTCATGCCAGGTTCCCGGATCATGAGGACTTACTAAGACATCCTCTACTCGACGATCACCTTTCGAGGCAAGGCAACAGTGAGGCGTACCCTAGGGGTGGTGTGTGATTTGTGTGTCGTGTTCATTTGCATTTATCTTGTTCATGTCAAAGTGATCTACGCGTTTGTTTTTATTTTCGTCATTCATTCTTGCATGCATTTATTTAACAGTTAAAAATTTGCGAGAAACGTAAAGTTCTAAACTATTAAAAAAGGCGCGGGTCCACATCGCCAAAATTTCCCGAACCCGATTTGACAGAAAATAAATAAAGAATTAAAAATGCGAAAGATAAATATTACATGGCCTTGGGAGAGATACATAAACATTGAAAGAAAAAGAAATAAATACGCGAATTAACGTGAAATTAGAAACGAGAGCGTTGGACCCTTTTTAATGAAATTAAATTAATTTATTAGATTAGTTAAAAAATGAAAAGGAAATTATTTTTGGTATTTTAAGATTTTAATGGAAAAAGAATTAAATGAAATTAAAAGATTAACCCTAATTCTAATTGTTTTAGTTTATTAAGAAAGTATTAAACTTTACCCTAAAATTAAACCTAATTATTTTACATGCAATTTAATTACAAAAATAAATAATAGGAAATATTTAATTATTATGAAAGAAAAGAAAAAGGGATAAAAATGATTATAAACCCTAATTCTACCAATTTTAGATTTTATTAAGGAAAATATTACAATTAAACCTAATTTAATAACTAAAATTAATTAATGCAATTTATTTACAAAAATACTAAAATAAAAATATTTATTATTTTTTATCTTTTCTGATTTTTTGGTGTTTTTTATATATTATGAAAATATTAAATTAAAAGAATTAATTAAAATATAGACAATAATTGAAATAAAAAGATAAGAAAAAGAAAGGAAATTCAAACCATGGGGGGGTTCTGTCCCCAGCAGGAGGTGAATGGTTAGCAATTTAAGCCCAATAAGCCTTAGGCCTCGTTGACTCTGACACTAGTATGTGGCACCTTTGACTGCAGTTTATCATGTTACTCAGATCGTGGCCTTCTGATCGTCTCCATTGGCCAAGTGGATGGCTTGATTTTGAGATGTATGGTGGACTTTACCATTGAAACTGCATAGGAACGTTAATTGAAAAATAATAGGGAAAGGGTGAGGACCTGGGGCTCGAACCCAGGTCTTGATGAATACCAATGCTATGCCTTGCCAAACGAACCAAACGCGCTTTCTGTATATCAAACGACAAACAAATATTATAAAATAGAATAATGCGTTAGTGCTTTTTGCGCACGAATTTTTAAACGGGCCAACCATCTCTATACACATCATCATCTTCCTCCTGGTCTTGTTTATTTCCTGAAACACAAAAAGCATCGGCAACGGTTTTGAAACGTTTCAAAAGGTCACTTTTGCAAAAATAGCGATTAGCTCAGGGAGGCTCATAAATTGAGCGCGAGGGTGGCATTACAATCGTCCAATCATGCTTGTTTCAATGATATAGATCTCTAGTGCTAATTTTTCCTTCATCAAGAAACCCCAATTTAAGGTTCTGAAAACCCTAAGCATCGCCCATGGTGATTTCTTGTATAGTGCGTAAAAACTCAATTCATCTACATGGTTAGCTTCAGGAAGGTCCCATTAGTACAAATCAATCATAAAAATGCAATGATATGGTCTAAATTACAAAATACGATTATGCAAAAAGAGCTATGCAGTTTGCCTTCGAATTACCACTTCTTTGAGTATGGGACACAGTTCTCGATTGGAATTGTCTCCTGGCAACCTTGGCAAGCTAATAGAGTGGTTGTTTTGTCTTGAAAGGCCCTGCAATCGTGATTTCAGTTTTCAACTTTTAAGCAAAAAACTCAAATGTAGTTCTTGGTATGTAGCGCAGCTTAGAGGTTAGTAGGCATTAGGTCTTGATCAGGCTTATGTATGGAACCAATTAGGGTTAAAATTTGATCAAAAAAACCTTTGCATTGATTGAATAATATTTGATTTTCAAGGCAAAATATTTTCTAATCTTTTCATGCAAACTTCTACCAAATCATGACCAATTAGCTTCAATTCTTTCCTAATCTGACTTACACAAAATCTTGGAGATATCATATGCATAAAAAGATTTGAAACATTAGGTTTTACATTTTTCATGTATTTTAATTAATTTAAATGAATTATTAATAATAAAAATCCAAATAAATAAATAAAAAATGAAGAAAAACTTCCCTTTGGGCCAAATGGTCGTGCACATGCCTTGGGTAATGAATTGTGGAAGAAAAAGAGGCCCATTAGCAATTTTAGGTCATTTGAATCAATGTTGACTTTTCAAAATATCCAAATATTTCCCAACTTCTACAAGGCATAACTTGCTCAAATTTTAAGCTTTGCTCATGTTCTTGGACATTTTGGAAAGGACTTTGAGTCCTCTAACCAATGTCTTTGGTCCCATGTCATTTTGAATTACCAATCTCAAGTTATGGCCTTTGACTTAAAGTCCCTTTTTGTTGACTTTTGAAAATGACATATAATGTTGAAATTGATAACTTTTTGTGAGAGAATTTCTTGGACTTGAAGTATGAATATGAGTTGTAGGAAATGTCTTTCTCTTCAAAATGAGCTTTGGATGGAATTTTTCTGATAATCCATGTGAAAGTTATGCCCTGGTCAATTTACAGTTGACTTTTTCAGCTGTCCAAATAAGGAAACTTTTGCATCTTGATGATTTTTGAGCCAAGCTTTGAGAATCATGATCAAGCATTGATCAAATGATGTTTGTGGCTTCAAAATGAGATATTGACCAAAAATTTGGACTTTTGACTGTCAAATGACCATTTTGCCCCTACAGTTGACTGTAGTGCAATTAGGGTTTTTGACTGTGCAATTTTGTGCTGAAAGTCTTGAAACTTGATATGAGGATGCTTAACCATATTTGTAGGCATGTGGGACTTGATTGGACCCTTGGAAACTTCATTTTCTTGATCAGAACCAAAACCCTAATTTTGACTGTTTAGGAGGCTCTTACACTATGCAACCCTTGGGGAATTTTGAAGCTTTGACTTTGCAATTCTTGAAGAATATGGGAGGGAAAATTTTGGGGTACAACACCAGTCCTTGTAGGTTACTGTCACTTTTTGTATGATCTTCTTGATGTTTTTATTAGCGGCTTCTACAGCGCCATTCATCTTCGGCCGATAAGGGGAAGAGTTATGATGTTGGATCTTGAATTGCGCGCATAGTGTGGTGATCATGGTATTGTTGAGATTCATACCATTGTTTGTGATGATTCTCTCTGGGATACCATACCGACATATGATATTTTGTTTGATGAATCGGACCATAATGTTCTTGGTAACAGAAGCGAAAGAAGCCATCTAAACCCACTTTATGAAGTAGTCAATGGCCACCAAGATGAAATAGTGTCCATTAGAAGCTGTAGGTTTGACTTCTCCAATCATATTGATGCCCCACATTGCGAATGGCCAGGGAGCTGTCAGGACGTTTAGAGGAGACATGGAGGCACATGCACTTTGTCAGCATAGATTTGACACTTGTGACAGGTTCGTCAATGCTGATGGCAATCTGTTTCCATGGTAGACCAGTAGTACCCCGCCCGTAGGATCTTCTTAGCCATCGTATGCCCACTAGAATGGGTGCCAAAAGTGCCTTCATGTAGATCAACCATGATCTTGTCTGCCTCAACCTTGTCTATGCAACGAAGCAAAGTAGAGTCCTGGTTGCGCTTGTAGAGAATGCCATTACTGAGGAAGAATTTAGTAGGGAATCTTCTCAAGAACTTCTTATCATTGACTGAAGCTCCCTCCGGATACTCTTGGGCCTCAAGATACCTCTTAACTTCATAGAACCAAGGCTTGTCCACTACTTTTTCAGTATCGATCTCGTGACAGAAAGCTGGTTCATCCATTCGCTCAATGGTGATCTGGGGAGCCTCATTACCCCACTTGAGTTTAAACATGGATGACATGGTGGCTAGCGTATCTGCTAGTTGATTTTCCTCTCGGGGAAAATGCTCAAAGGTAATTTCCTCAAAATATGGGATTAATGTCAACACATCTTCTTTGTAGGGGATGCGATTAGGGTGCTTCATGTCCCATTCTCCTTTGATCTGACTGATGACTAAGGCTGGATCTCCAAATACACTTAAGGACTTGATTCCAAAATCTATGGTAGCTTTGAGACCCATAATACAAGCTTCATATTCCACCATATTATTGGTACAGTTGAAACAAAGTCTTGCAGTGAAAGGGGTATGACATCCTTCAGGGGATATGATTACATCACCTATGCCATTGCCGAGTGTGTTGGAGGCTCCGTCAAAAACCAAGGTCGATCGGGATCCTTGTTCAGGTCTGTCATATGGTTTGAGTTCTTCACAATTATTTACCATCATGATGTCTCCATCTGGGAATTCGAATTTCATGGACTGATAGTCATCCACAGCCTGATGAGCAAGGTGATCGGCTTGCACACTTCCCTTTATTTCTTTTTGGGTAGTGTACTGAATGTCGTATTCAGTCAGGATCATCTACCATCTTGCTATTCCCTCAGAGAGGGCGGGCTTCTCGAATATGTATTTAATTGGATCTATCTTGGATATTAATAAGATAGTATGAGTCAACATATACTGTCTTAGCCGGCAAGCAGCCCATGCCAGAGCGCAACAAGTTTTCTCGAGCAGTAAATATCTGGTTTCAAAGTCGGTAAACTTTTTGCTCAGGTAGTATATAGCATGATCTTTTCGGCCAGACTCGTCATGCTTCCCCAGCACACACCCCATTGAATTTTCCAAGATAGTTAGATACATGATCAAAGGTCTTCCCTCGACTGGCGGCATCAAAACAGGAGGCTCTGGAAGGTACTCTTTGATATTGTTGAAGGCAGCTTGGCATTCATCATTCCATTTGACTACTTGATCTTTCTTCAGTAATTTGAAGATTGGTTCGCAAGTAGCGGTTAGGTGAGAAATGAATTTGGCGATGTAGTTTAGCCATCCTAGGAATCCTCTGACTTCCTTATCGGTGCGAGGAGCAGGAATTTCTTGTATTGCTTTCACCTTTGCAGGTTCCACTTCGATACCTTTACCGCTGACGATGAAGCCTAGGAGTTTACCGGACCTCACCCCAAATATGCATTTATTCGGGTTCAACCTTAGCTTGTATTTCTTTATCCTTTCAAACAGTTTATGCAAATGGTCAAGATGTTCCTCTTCAGTTTGAGATCTGGCTATCATGTCATCCACATAGACCTCTATTTCGTGATGGATCATATCATGAAATAGAGCTACCATGGCGCGCTGATAAGTTGCCCCAACGTTTTTCAACCCGAATGGCATAACCTTGTAACAGAGCGTGCCCCACTGTGTGACGGAGGTCGTTTTCTCCATGTCCTCAGGTGCCATTTTGATTTGATTATAGCCTGAGAAACCATCCATAAATGAGAACACTTTATGTTGTGCAGTATTGTCAACTAGAATATCGATATGAGGAAGTGGGAAATCATCCTTAGGGCTTGCCCTATTCAAATATCGGTAATCCACACACATGCATATTTTACCGTCTTTTTTAGGCATTGGAACAACATTGGCGACCCATTGTGGATAGCAGGTGACGGCTAAGAATCCGGTGTTGAATTGTTTCATGACTTCAGTCTTGATCTTCTCTGACATGTCTGGCCGCATGCGACAGGCTTTTTGTTTTATCGGAGGGTAGTCTTCTTTTGTCGGTAGACGATGGACCACGATATCAGCATCAAGTCCTAGAATATCTTCGTATGACCAAGAAAAGACCACAACATAGTCATGTAGTAACTGAGTTAAATGCTTCTTGACACTGGGTTCTAGATTAGATCATATCTTGACTTCTTTCTTGTCCTCTTCAGTACCTAAGTTAATTGTGTCAACCTATTCTTCGTAGGGATGTATGGTCCTTTGTTCCTGTTGTAGTAACCTAGCTAGTTCCCCTGGCACTTCACAATCTTCCTCACCTTCGTCTTCGGCTTGGTAGATCATATTTTCAAAGTCACAATAGGCCATAGCAGAATCGTTACCCATGGGATCCTGAGTGGATGTGGATCTGCATTATGATATGTGAGTGTGTGTAAGAGCATAGTTATCATTGAAAAAATAAATATGTAGAAAAATAAAAACAAGGAGCGTAAAGTTTGCATGCAAAAACATCCATGATTCATTGATGACATATGAAAATGTTGTTACAACCATTACAAATGGACCTCTGTGCCTCGGGTAAGACACGAGGTTTTAAAAGTCTCAATTGTTTAATTATTACAAGTCCGACAAAAATTTAAAGACAATTACTGTTGGATAAAAGTAATTAGGAAAAAATATTTGGCTTCCCAATTGTTGAGTCCTCCGCTGATAGATGGGAAAATCCATTCTTCCAGGTCACAGCCGTCATCACTATCCTCCACTGCGTTGACTCCATGATTGTTGATCCGCAAAGGTGGTCCCCCGGCACGAGAAGGACGAACAACTTTCTAGGCTCCTGAAGTAAAATCCAAACCAAATTTTCCAGACTTGTAGGGGATATTCGGGAGTTGGCCCCAAATAGTACACCCTCCTTCTTCGATTACTGCCTTGGCATCTTTCAGAGAAGCCATCTTTAGCGGAGGTCTGGTAATCTTCGGGACTTGGGAAACAGTCTTGGTTGCTTCCAGTGTTTGTGGGACTTCCTCGAAATGCTAAAATGGAGTTTCGATGAATTCACCATCCATCTCCACGTATCTGAAGGAGTTCAGGTGACTGACCATATATTCCTCCTCTCCATGGACAATGATGTTTTTTCCCTTGGTTGGGTATTTCAGCATCTGATGTAATATAGAGGTGATGGCACCAACGTCATGAATCCAAGGTCGGCCCAATAAACAGAAATAGGAAGGGCAAATGTCCATCACATAGAAAGTTGAATCAAAGGTCTGAGTTCCAACTTTAATGGGGATGTCCACCTCCCAGTGCACCATTCTCTTCGAACCGTCAAAGGCCTTTACCACTATGTTGTTGGGCTTTAAGGTCAAACATTCACAGTCTAGTCTATCTAGATCCTTCTTAGGCAGCACATTCAAATATGAACCAGTATCAACCAGGACATAGGCCAAAGTAGTGCCCCTGCATTCGACAGATACATGCAACTCCTCGTTGTGTTTCCTCCTTCTAGGTGTCAGGTCAGCATCAGAAAAGCCTAAATCATTATCAGCGGTCAAACTGGCCACACAATCTTTGAACTGGTCAGCAGAGGTTTCCTGTGGCACATGGGCAGTTTTAAGAAATTTCACCAAGGCCTTTGCATGAGCCTCAGAGCATAACAATAAAGCCAGTATAGAGATCTTTGAAGGAGTCTGCCCTAACTGTTTGACTACATTGTAGTCTCTTCTCTTTATAATTTTCAAAATTTCTTCCATCTCCTTCTTGGAGGCCTTTGGGATAGATATTGATTGTGAATTCATCCGGACAGGTTCAACCAAAATGCCTTGGCCCCGAGTCTCGGTCGACTTGATGATATGGGTGTCAGTAGGGGTAACCATAGGAACTGTAGTAGTAGTTTCAACAGGAACAAAAGCAGGGATGATCACATGACCGATAATAGTTTTCGGAGAAGCAATCTTATGGGAGAATACTCTTCCACTTTGATTTATTTTGCTGGTTCCCACAATGTTGCCGATGTCGGGGTCAACCCCATCAAAAACTGAGTCTCCATCAGCCAGCTAATCCTGCTTGACGCCATGATAGTAGACGTCACCCCCATAGTTCCATGGGAAGTTTTATCTGAGGAGTACGGGATCGGACCTGGCATAGTAATTATTAGGGATGTCACCTTCGGAACATATGTAATCCTAACAGGTCTTTTAGTGGAGACCCTGGAAGGATTGGTGGAAATGGTTACTATTTAAACATCCTTGTAAGAAATGGTTGGAACGGGAGTCTTTTCAAACAAAATCTCTTTGTCATCCATCAGGCGCTGGACACCTGCTTTCAATAAATGGAAACCAGTTGGTAGGGATAAACAGAGGTGGCAGCCTTCGCCACAACCCGGAAATAAAGCGGCCTTCAACAGGTTCCTCTTGACGGTCAGGACAGGAGTAACAAGCTCATCAACAACAATAACAAACACATCATTTTCAATAGGGTTAACATCACGTCCATGCTTGGGCATATGAGCGGTGATAACATATGGGATCTCAGGAGCATCAAATTCAATTTCTTTTGCCTCTAGAAGGTCTTGCACCTTGTTTTTCAAAGCCCAACAGTTGTTAGTATCATGGCCTGGACTTTCTGAATGGTAAGCACAACGAGCATTAGGGTTATAATGAGGAGAGGCGGTGTCAGGATTCTTCGGGGCTTCCTTCAAAGTTACCAGATTAGATCTCAACAAATGTGGCAGGACTTGAGACAGCGTCATATTTATCCGGGTAAATTGTCTTACCGGTCTTTCTGTTCTAGGATGGTTGTTCCTTTATTGAGTAGGTGCAGGCTTAGGGATCACGACGGCCCCTACCGTTGGACGGTGTTCAGTTCTGTCCTGATTCCTTTAAGGGTACACAACACCTCTTTCTTCCCAATGAATGGTTTTCTCACGGCATTAGAGGATGCATCCTTTTGGATCTTCCCACTCTTAATTCCAGCTTCAACTCTTTCCCCGGTCAAGATTAATTCAGTGAAGCCGGCTGAGGAGCTTCCAATTAGATGATTAAAGAAAGGACCAGACAGGTTACCCAGAAACATGTCCACTAGCTCCCTGTCAGACAGGGAAGGCTGGACTCTTCTTGCTAAGTCCCTCCACTTTTGAGCGTAGTCTTTGAAACCCTCGCTCGAACCCATAGCCAGACTTTGGAGTTGAGTATGAGTGGGAGCAAGGTCTGTATTATATTGATACTGTTTATAAAAATCAGCAGCCAGGTCTTCCCAATTATAGATATTGGCCTTTTCCAGTTGATAGAACCAATCTAGCTGAGTCTCGGATAGACTATCCTAAAAGAAGTGGACCCATAAATCTCTGTCAGCAGTGTGAGGTTGTATCTTCCTCACATAAGATCAGAGGTGCATTTTGGGACATGAAACCCCATCGTACTTAGAAAACACTGGTGCCTTAAACTTTGGTGGAATAACAATCCCAGACACCAAACCCAACTCTTCAAAGTCTAGCCCAGGCACTTTCTGAATCTCCATTTCACTTAGACGCTCTTCCAGATGTTTGTACTTCTCATCAGCTGGAGGATATTTCTCTTCAGAGTAATTATCCTCTTCTTCCTCTTCATATTCTCGATGGTCAGCCACTTCCTTGTTTTTCCCTTCTTAATTATCCTTTTCACCGGATGATGTTGTAAAATCTAGGGTCCGTCTGGCTGGCCCTGGGAACCTTCTTCCCAGATTCAAAACACCGGTTGATTTCTTTGCTTTCTTCTTCTTTTCTTTGATCAACAAAGTTTTCAAATCCTCTTGTCCTTTTTTCAAAGTTAAGAAAATTTGTTGAAACTGAGCGTTCTGCGCCTAGAGATCTTTTATTGTCTGTTCCATGTCCATCTCACTGAAATAAACAGTAGAAAGATGAGGAGACCTGTTGTAATAAACCTGTTTGTGTTATGATGAATGAAGATGCATATGCAAATGATTTCAAGGAAATTAGAGATTTAAATTTGCTTTAGACAAAAAGGAACACATGTTATATTAATAAATCAAAGTTTGAGTACATCATGCCTCTTTGGGCTTACAAAGAAATACAAAAACTCTAAGATTAAAAAGTTGAACGCATCCTCTTTGGTGCGATGTAGGCATTCAGACTCCGCTCCTCATGAAGCTGCTTGGTGAGTTTCAGAACCTTCTTCTCGCTGGCGTAGAATTGGGCCTCGAAAGTGTCTCGCTCCCCCTTAAGCTGTATCCAATCTCTTTGCAAGTCTTCGAGAGAGGTGGGCATGTCAGGATGAAGGATAGTGTATGGTACATCTCCTTCCACAACAAGCTCTATGATAACTCGGAGAATGGAGGGGTAACGAATCATAAGACTTTGAGCACGGGCTCGTACCCATTTGAGATAAGGCTCAAGAGGGATGGAATTCTTGTGCCCCAATGTCTTGCTATCTACCTTGTTTAACATTCTCCAAGCTCGGATAAGCCTCTAGCGGTAACCTTAATCGTCATTCTCATAGTCAAATACTAACCCTTGAATAAGCATCTCATGTGGACCATCCCTTCGGGCGTAACCAAACTTTCATAAGGCTAAGCATGGGTTGTAGGTGATACCTCCTCTAATTCCAAGTAAGGGGATATTAGATAATTCTCCATAACGGTCGACGATAGTAACATTCTCCAAAGATCAGGAACACCAATGAATATCTAAATGTCTGAGCGTCATCAACCTATGTGACCACCTTGAACCTTGCTCGTTCTTCAATACATATTGGGGAAGATGCTAAATAAACCATCTTGCCAAGAGAGGAGTAAAACACATGATAATACCTCTTTTCCTCATAGTGCGAGTGTGAAAAGAATGTAGGATGTCTCCTAACAAAGTAGGCACCGGGTTACAAGACATGAAGATTTTGACGGTGTTTACATCTATGAGTTGGTCAGGATTTGGAAACAAAACCATCCCATAGATGAGAAGGGCCACAATTTCCTCAAAATCTTGAAAATCCAAAGAGTTCCAACAGTCTTGAGCTTTCTCAAACAAGAACTTGGCTAAGAAACCTTTGACACCACTCCTTGTTTCCCAATTAGTTGTGACATCAAATTATTACAAGTGTAGGGCTTGAGAAATCTCTTCTGGTTTTGGATCTCTTTCCGTACCGTTGAAGGGTAGTTTATTGAGAATGGGAATCCTCAAGAGTTGGGAGAATTCTTCCAAAGTTGGCACAAGTTGATAATCAGGAAATGTGAAGCAATGATGTAGAGGATCAAAGAATTGGAAGAGCACCTTCATCATATATTCATTCGTGTTGGAGGTAACCAAGTTTAGGAGGCGACCATGTCTTTTGGTAAATGGAGAATTTTCAGGAACCCTTGATGCTAACTCTTTAAGTTGAGGAGGGATCCTTACGAGATTGACTTGAATGGTTTTTCTGTGAATAGAATCCATGTCCTACAAAACAGAACAAAGATAAATCCCAAAATCCTTGAAATGGTTAGTGAGTATGAGTATGATGTTATGATGTTTATGATGTTATGTATAAGTAAATATATACAAACAAAACAAACAAGTCCTTAGGTTTAGGCTTACATGGAGTCTCATAGGTAAGTACCCTCTTGAAGTTTAGTTGGCTTAAACCTGTCCTAGCAATAGTAACCAGGTTCTAAGGGAGCTCAATATCACTGGTTTGTTTTCTCGGGATTTATTTCAGCACAAGCCTATTTAATGGTGACCAAAATATCTCAAAAAACAAAACCTCAATGAGTGTAGTATCGAGTATCTACCAACTTCGGACTGCACCACAGCCGGTCATATCACTACATCCTAATGGCCAAGTTGGTCAAGTAAAGGTTCTAGAAGTTAGTTAGTGCTTCATGACATTACTCAGCGGCCTCGTATTCTCTTTGACTACTCAAGGGGTACCGGTACCCACAAATATATCACACTAACGTAGCTATTGCTTATACCATGTCGGTATACCCCACACAGTTTCCAAAATGTATTGCTACTTACCTATAAGGTATCCCAAATTCGGGTAAAGGATTCAAGCCCAAACAAAGAACCAAAATGTAAAGCAAACAAATCAAACAATGAAAGCAAATAAATATGATCTAGCCCTAAGGTAACACCACTTTTAAAATCTCCCCAGCAGAGTCGCTAGTTTTGTAACATGGTGGGAGAACTGACTTGGTTGTTTTTCATTTAATCGCAAATGTTGCGGTTATCAAGAGTCGTCACCAACTTTTCTTTTATCCAAAAGGAAAGGATGAAAAGAACATGAAAGACCTTTGAGATGTTTTCTTGAGTTTGGGAGGTAGGTTATGAAAAGGGAAGGTATTAGCACCCTTTTCATCCGTAGTTAACTACGGGCTCTTAGTTGCTTGCTAGATCACTTGATTTTGTTTGAAAATGTGTTTGTGGTGTGGGTTTTGAAAGTATTTTGAAAAGGCGCCATCGTTTAGGAAAACTTTGTAATGATTCTCGTTCGTAAGAATGTATACAAATTGTTGATCTTTTGAAAATGTTTTCAAGTTTGAAAAATGTTTTTGAAAGTGTTGGTGTTTGTTTTGAAAATAGCAAGGATGTTTTTTATTTTGAAAATAAGCAAGTAACTAGGAACGTTCTACCTACTCAAAAAGTCTTTCTTGTTTATTTCCTCTTTCCTTTGACATTGTTATCTTACCATTGATTTGGTAAGAAACCCTATCTTTGGATGTAAAAAGGAACGGGCAAGGGTCATCGTATAACCATGATTAGCAATATTGTAAGGTATCTTAGCATTTTCTTTAAGGGACTAAGATCATTTTTGAAAGGCAACTTTGATAGCGTCATCGAGGGACTATGATCTTGTATTTTTGTTTGTTTTTGCTAAGATACTTCACATGCATAATATGGCCATTTTCATAAGGATACAAAGTGGATTTACCCTAAGGGTGTAAGTGTGCAAGCGTATTGGTTTATATGCATTATTTTGTTTTTGAATTAGGGTTTTCTAAGCTTTGTTTTTATCTTTCCATACAAACCCTAATTTACTAGCATTTGTATATAAAGCATTAAATTGCAGAAAATAAAAAAAATACTAAGCTATTACATCATTAGGGGAGGGGGTGTACAAATTTACAAATGGGGAAATTGCAAGAAAATTAAATCTAAATAATTATTACAACCATATTGAATATTGTACAAAATTAAAAATAAAAAATGCAAGAATATAAGTGGAAAAAGAAATGATTTTTTATTTGATTTTTATGAAAGGATTTTAACCTAACCCTAATTAGAAAAAAAAATAATTTAAAATAAATAAAATTAACTTAAACTAAATAAGAAAAGAAATTATCTAAAAAAATATTTTTTAGGGTTTTATTTATGAAAAGGTTTTAAATTAATAAAAATAATATGGATATTAATTAATTAAAAGAAACCTAAGTTATAAATTAATTTTAATTACAAGAAAATAATATAATGGTTAAACCTAAACCTAAATATTAATTATTAAGAAAGAAATTAATTTATTAAGAAAATGTTTTTGTTCTTTTAGTTTTATAAAATAAAATAAACTAAATAAAATGTAAAAATAATAAATAAAATATTTTTTGGGTTTTTATTAATAACAATAAAAAATAATATTAATAATAATACTAATAATAATAATATTAATAATAATAAAGGAAAGAGAAATAAAACAAAATAAGAAAAAGAAAATAATAATGTGAATATGGGCCAGGGGGTGTTGAAGCAAAGCCAGGGGTAGAAGCCAGCAAAATAAAGAGAAGGCCTAATGTTGGGCCCAGGCGCTGTAAAGAAGACAAAAAATGTAAAAAAGATTGAAAAATAGTAAAAAGGCAGCGCGCTGGGTGTTGAACCACGCCCTCTTGGTTACCAGTGCGCTGCCTTACCACTGGGGTGGCTATACATCTGTTAGCATTGGCACAAAAATAAATACACAATATAAAACTTGCCCTAACTGTATTTCATCTTCAACCTCCAGCCAAAGGATCTGTAACTTGCTCATTCTTCAACCATTATCAAAAATATAAACATGAAAATTGTGTATTTTTTCATCACGAATCCAACCATTTAACTAATTTAAGCTAACATTCAAAGATAAATATGAATTTATGAAAGTACCAAATCCTAACCTAAATGTTTCAGCAAGTTTAAACTCAAAATTCTTCATGCTCAAGCAACATAAATGAAATCTATGGACATGTATAGTTTAAAGGCAATGATATCTACATTCTATCTTCACAAATGCAAGCCTAACAATGCCTATATGAATATTTCAAAAGTCAAAAAACTCACCTTGCAAGAGGGTATCGTGTTTTGAGTTTGAGCAACTTTTGATGAGTTCCAGTGATGGGGTTAGCTTCCTCAAGTTCCCAGGAAGCTAATGTGATGCTTGGCTTAAGCTGAAAGTGGCTGAGGCATTCTGGAGAAGTCAACTTTCAAAGCTCTGTTTTTGGTTATGGAGGTTGATGAATATGGAGTTACAATTATGAAACAGGATCATGGATGAGTTGTATTTGATGTTTAGAAGCTTTAGGAACTAAAAGGCTTGGAAACGCACGAGGGAGATGTGAGTTTCAAGTTTCTGGTCAAGTTATGCAAGAATAGAGTTTTGTGATACAGTCCTGAGTTTTTGTGTGTTTTGGAGCTTGTGTATTCGTGTGTTTTGATGTAAATGACTTGTGCATAAGTAAGGAAAAGGTTGTGAGGCTTGAGAGGGTCATAATCACACAAGTATAAGTTATAGGATTTTGCTTATTTTTGAAGAAAAGTAAAGATGTAGTTTCAAGACAAAGTATAAGCATTGCCCTGAGTTGTTTAGAGACTTTAGACAAGTTTCTTTTGGGTTATAGGTTGTGTGTGATCCGAAGAAAACAATTGCAAAGCTCAAGAACTGATTTTGTGCATAAAGGTACTTTTCCAAAATGACAATGTGCACTTTCTTCCCAAAATGGCATTAAGCATGGGCAATGCATTGAATGCTTGAGTTGAAGCCTCTAACAGCTGTGTAAACATTTAATTATGGAGTTCCAAACAAGTTTGAGGCCTTCAAATCAAAGATTGTGCAACCTAGCATGGATTTGAATTCTTGTTCATCACAAAATTTTGCCTTGTAAAACAACTTGAAACCCTAACTTCCGACCTTCGATTCTCCTTGCTCACAAATGATCTCAAGGAGTTCTTGGACTTTTTAGAAATATTGTAATGTGCTTTACAACCCCTCTTTGAATCACTTTTGCAAAATCAAAATGGAACTATGTGAAACTTGGCTCAGAATTTAGGTTAAAATCCTGACCAAAATGCTCAAAATTTCACTAAGTGTTTTAGTTTCATGACCATGATTTCATGGATTAATAACTTGAGATCAAAGCATTTTTAGGAGGAGTTGTGTAAATAAATGTTTTATATCTCATTGAGATCTACAACTTTCATGTTGAAAGTTTCCTTTGAATCATCTTTCATCATGGTGAAAAATTGGCTCAAAGTTATGAAAAAATATGAAGTTTTCAACACTTAGAAAAACTTCTAAGTTTTAAAACTTTGACTTTTCAAAATGAAATATTGACTTTTTTATTTCTTGATGAACAAGTTTCATAATTTGACATGTTTTGATGAATTGCGATCTTTGACACTTGATTTTGACCAAAAAGTCAAAGTTTGACTTTTCACTATATCTGTTGACTGAAAATCAACTATCAATCAATTGATCTTGATGGAAGTTTTGGGTTATACCATTAGGTCAAAATGATGCATTTTAAACCTTGAGATAATTTCCCAAACCAATTAACCATTTGCTAGGTCAAAAAATCAGAAATTGCCCTTTCTCAGTCAAAACCCTAATTTTGACCATTTTGCCCTTTTGATGATCTGATCAAATTTCTTGAGGAATTATGGTCCAAACTTGATCAAAGGATACATATGAGTTCAAAATGTTGATATGGATCTAAAATCATGAAGTTTGACTGTAAATTGACCATAATTGACTTTTCCCCCAATACAACTGATATTTAGGTCAACTGATCAATTGACTAAGCAAAAAATGTGATCCAAGACTTTGAAACTTGACATGAGCAATCTTGAGGGTCCATAATGATCCATGAAAGTCATATGAGGCATTAAAAGTTCAATTATCCTTGTGCAATATCAAACCCTAATTTCTGTCATCAGTGCTTAAGGAGGTGTCTTGAGCCGCCCAACCCTTGTGCAGCCTTGAACCAAAGGAGATCTTATGAGAAAATACTTGATATATGAGAGGGCAAATTTTGGGGTAAAATAGTGAGGTTCTAGGACAGAGAAAGGACAAAAAGCTTCATGCAATCTACTACGCAAGTAGAACCTTAGATCCTGCACAAAAGAATTATGCCACCATAGAAAAAGAACTGTTAGATGTTGTGTTTGCTTTAGATAAATTTTGTTCTTACCTAGTAGGAGCACGAATAATTATCTATATCGATCAGACTGCAATCTGATACCTCTTAAGTAAGAAAGACGCCAAACCAAGATTATTAAGGTGGATCTTACTTCTACAAGAGTTCGATTTAGAAATCAAAGATAAGAGAGGCACTGAGAATGTAGTAGCTGACCACCTATCTAGAATAGAATGCATCAAACCAGATCATGTACCCATCAATGATGATTTTCCTTATGAACACCTTGTAGCCCACTTAGAATTGGAAGGTAGTGTAACCGAATACCCCATGACCTATAAAGACACGGATAAAAATGAAATTATGGAAGCAATCTATGCTAAAACCATACTGCCATGGTATGTCGATTTTGTCAACTACTTGGCTGATGGAGTGCTTCCACCTGATATATCTTATCAACAAAATAAGAAATTCTTCCATGATCTTAAACACTATTATTGGGATGCGCCTTTGCTTTTCAAGATAGGTGCCGATAGTATTTTCCGTTGATGTGTTCCTGAAAATGAAATTGAAAATATAATTTTCCATTGTCATACTGCTCCCTATGGAGGACTTGCAAGTACTTCAAAGACATGCACTAAAATATTACAAGCTAGCCTCTATTGGCCTAATCTGTGGAAAGATGTCCATATCATGGTTAAAAATTGAAACCAATGCCAACGCACTGGAAACATCACTAGACGCGATGAAATGCCTCAAAAGGGTATTCTAGAAGTTGAAGTCCTTGACGTATGGGGAATTGATTTCATGAGACCCTTCCCGTCTTCCTTTGGAAATCACTACATACTAGTGGCTATCGACTATGTTTCAAAATGGATTGAGGCTGTAGCCTCTCCAAAAATGATGCACAAGTAGTAGTCAGGCTTTTCAAGAATATAATCTTCCCAAGATTCGGTGTACCGAGACTCGTCATTAGTGACAGTGGCTCCCATTTCATTTCCAAAATCTTAGAAAAATTATTAGCACAGTATGGAGTCTAACATCATGTCACAACATTTTATCATCCTCAAACAAGTGGGCAAGTAGATGTCTCCAACAGAGATATTAAGCAAATCTTAGAAAAAAACGGTAGCAACCTCTAGGAAAGATTGGTCATCTAAGTTACATGATGCTCTATGAGCATATAGGACGGCATACAAAACTTTGATCAGAACCATGCCATTTAAATTAGTCTATGGGAAATCATGTCATCTGCCGGTAGAAATAGAACATAAAGCTTATTGGGCCATCAATACCCTGAATTTAAATTACACTTCCGAGGGTGAGAAAAGAATCTTAGATATCCACGAACTTGAAGAACTTAGACTAGACACTTACGAGAATGCTCAGATTTATAAGGAGAGAACTAAAAAATGGCATGATAAACTCATTTATAGGAAATAATTCAATAAAGGAAATATAGTACTCCTATTTAATTCTAGACTTAAACTATTTTCGGGAAAACTTCGCTCTAGATGGTCTAGTCCTTTGGAAGTCACTAAGGTTTTTCAAAATGGCGCAATAGAAATTAAGGGAATGTGTAGTGAATCTTTCATCGTAAACAGACATCGTTTAAAGAATTATCATATCATCGATAATAAGGAATATTACACAACATTTAGGCTAGATGCACCGCCACCCCACTCATTAGGCTAATCACCGTGTTATGTTGAGCTTACGACTTTAAACAAAGCGCTTATTGGGAGACAACCCACTTTTTAGTCTTTTCTTTTTGCTTTCCTTATTTTTAGTTTTTCTTTTCTTTTCTTACTTTTTTTATTGCTTATTTCTATTTCTATAAAATTATGCAGTATTTTTTCTCTAATATTACCCACTACTAACTTAATTCTAGCTGCCAACCTACTTCAGGCTAACTTTACTATTAGCTAACTGCACTAACCACGATAAATCTGGTTGACGCTATGGGCATTGTTTTTAGAGGAAGAAATCAGCATAGGCAGTTTGAGTTTTTATCTAATAGGGAGATGGGATTGAGTATCTACCCTGATGGAACTGCTATGATCACATTAGGAATCAGAGACATTGTTTTGTTTTTGTTAAGCCAAATAAACTGGGACACGTCTGCCTTAAGAAGAAGGATTAGTTCCTATTGTAGATTAACCCTAGAGTTTCTAAGTTCTCTTGTCTACAAACCTAACCATTGTATAGGGTTTAATAGAGGACTAATTAGGTTTAGGCTGTTTGATATTGAATACACCTATACCCATTGGGAGATGGAAGAACTGTTAGGATTTCCATACGGCCTAGATACATTCACAGTAATCCAAGAGGAACTTTTCGATGTGGGTGAGTTAGACTATCTCTGGGGGGATATTACAGGTATAAGTAATCCTAAGCCTGATGACATGCACTCAGAAAACATTCATAATCCCTCCTTAAGGTATTTTCATAAAATCCTAGCATATACCCTCTTTGGTAAGCCAGAAAACATAACCACGATATCTAGAGCTGAGCTTTTCATTATGTTCTGTGCATCGCAAAACCGTCCCGTAAATGGAGCTACCTTTATGATAGCCAACTTTCATCATCTTGTGAGAACCATCCATGAACCATTCTTGATAGGTGGCTTAGTAACCATGATAGCAAATGTTACCGGCTTAAGACAACCACTGCTAAACCTTGTCCCTCTAGGTAGATTTCAACCAAAGAATATCAATTTTTGTTTCAATAGGGGAATAATTGGAAACCTAGGACCGGGTAACTTTGAACTGCTCATTAATAATCAATTAATGCCCCTTTTCACCCTGCCTGACCATAGGACTAACGTTCATGACAGGAACAACTGGTTATATGATTGGGCCGAACCACACATTTCACCATCACCCACTCCTGAGACACCCCAGATTTATGATCACCTTGATTCCTTCCTTTCTGATGAGGAAACTAACCCTGAAACCCCTCCATTTTACCATCATTCTCCACCTCCTGATCAGGATGACTCAAACTACTCCATTGCTCTAGTTGCTACTCCACCTCCCATATTTTCTCAAGCCCCTACTATAAATGCCCTATAATCTGAGCTTGATTTGTTGAGAGATGAGCTCATTATTCTAAGGATATAATTTCATTCCTTCATGGATGTGGTGGTCTAACAGTTGGACCATCTTTACCAGCATGTCTACTTCGCTTCTCTTGCTAATAATCGATGTGACTAATTTTTCAGAATTACTACATATTTCCTTTTCACATTTTAACATTGTAGACAATGTTTTATTTAAGTGTGGGGAGAAGACTTATTAGATTAGAATTTTCATTATTTGCTATTTTAAATTCTTAAGTACATTTTTATCATTTATTTTCTGTTCAATTATATTTTGTTTAGTTTTTCCTTCGTTTACTTGTGGAATTACATTAGATTTCGTTTCATTAAATTTACTACTATCATGTTCACACACACACACATACACACACACACACACACACACACACACACACACACACACACACACATAATGTGTGTGTGTGTGTGTGTGTGTGTGTGTGTGTGTGTGTGTGTGTGTGTGTGCGTGTGTGTGTGCGCGCACGTGTGTGTACGTACAACCTGCTTGCAAGTATTGAAAAAAATGTATACGTTTAATGTTTGAAATATATGGGATGCCTAAGAGACAAAAAATTTAAATTTTATTCTGTTTCTGCACTGTGTGTTGTTCGCCATACAAGCGTAACGTTCATCACACTTCACAAAATTTATCCCGCTCGGCACAGAGTTAGAAACATAAGCGTTTTTGTTTTAAATGCAGAAGCCCTTAATCGATTCTTCTTCTTCTTTTCATTTTCTACAACCCCCACTTTAACTCCATTAAACCTCTACCTATTTCACTCCCTTTATTATATTTATCATCAAAATTTATTAATCCCCACTCATTACCCTCATTATTTTTCTCTACATATACACCCTCCACACCATCTTCCATTCCAAACCCCCAAATTCTAACGCAAAACACCTACCCATTTCCATCTTTGTTTCAACAATGGCACGCAAAATTTTAAGACCAGAGTCATACCTCTCAAGAATTACATTTTGAAATGGTGAGCCAGAGATTTCAGAGGGCTTGGTATGTCAAATTTTACCAATGCTCCGTAGTCCCTACACGGTATCTTGACACTGAGTGTTTATGCAAATTAGGATTGCTTGATAAGGTGTAGTAGTTACCCCGAAACTCTGATTTAGCATTCGTCTGCACACATAATCTTCCTACGTATGAGTCGCTAACTTTGGAATTTTTAAGTTCATTCTCATACAACCCACCATGCGACGAAAGCCAACACCTATCTGGCTCAGTAACTTTTAGAATGTTCAATGATGAATATTCTATAACTCAAACAACTCTGAGTGATTTTCTCTGCTTCCCTCGTGAAGGGGTGGTACACCACTGAATCCCTACAGACACAGATTGGGGTTTCAAACTTAGCAATATGTCCACGAATTTTCCAGTAGCATTTGTTCAAGAGCCTCACCATAATGTATCTTCATTGGCCAATGTGTTTACAGATACAACAGAGCACGCATTGTATACATCACTATCTATTACTACAAATGGCCATACAAAGGCGATCCCATAGAGGTGAAATTCAAAATGGAAGATGTTTTTTATGGTTAATAAGCAGCTTGTGAATACCGTATGCTACCATACTCCCTCTTTCACTTGATCAGTAAAATAACACCATCAACAAACATCTCATGCTGTTATTCTTCATAAAAAAATCAGGTATGATTCTGTTACAAAACCGTAATAGCAACAAATTTCCTCTCTCTCAATTCCATTATTCAACAACCATAACATAATCGGTTAGAGGCTGACATAAATTTTTTTTACGAGCGTTCACCATCATCATCGCCTTTAACTTAAAGTACATATATATATAAATCTAGAATTAGTTTTGTTTAGACAATTGGGCTTAAGTGTGAATCCGTATTGGGAGTTCTTAATGCCACCCCATATAAATGGGCCTGAATGCTAGCAAAGCTGGAATTAGTTCAATTATAGAATTCAGTATGTGATACGGTGGGAGAACTGACTTGAGGTTTTGCGTTTGTTTTCGCAAATGTTTCGGTTGAGCAAGAGTCGCCACCGACTTTTTATTTTATCCTAAGGAAAGGTTAAAAAGCACAACAAAAAACCTTTTGAGATGTTTTCTTGGGTTCGGGGAGTAGATTATAGAAAGGGAAGGTATTAGCACCCTTTCTATCCATGGTTATCCATGGGCTCTTAGTTACTTGCTTAGATCACTTGCCTTTTGTTTTTAATTGTTTTAAATGGTGCTTGAGTGTGTGGGTTTGAAAATATTTTGAAAAGAGGCCAATGTGGTGGCAACCTTTGTAATGATCCATGTGGGGATGTATACAAAGATGTATGTCTTTTGAAAAGGTTTTCATTTGTTTTTGAAAGTTGTTTTGAAAGTGTTGTGAGGTGTGGTTTTGAAATTAGGCAAGTGTTTTGTTTTGCAAGTTTGATTCAAGTAACTAAGAGGTTATCTACTCCTAAATTTCTCAAAAGATTATTGCTATGTTTTAACCCTTTTAACAAGTTTGTTCCACCATTGTATTTGGTGGACAACCTTATGTTAGGATGTGAAAGGGACAGGCGCGGGTCATCGTTTAGACCATAATTGCAACGGCGTTAAATGTCTTTGGGCAATTTTCTTTAAGGGACTTGATCATTTGTTTTTGTTTGTTTTGAAAAGTTTTATCGAGGGACTATGATCATTCAAATTGTTTGCTTTGCCCAAAGAAGTTCAACATACAATATGGCCCGATTTTGAAAGGCAACAAGTGGAATACCCTAGGGGGTGCAAGTGTGATTTGTGTGTCCATTTTCATGCTTGTTTATCTTGAGATTAGGTCATAACTATTTTTTTGTCGTTTTTCGCATACAAACCCTAATTCTAACATGTTGTTATTAGAAAGCAATAAAGTGCAAAAATAAATTTACTAAGCTATTACAAAACCAAATATGGGAAGGGGGGTACAAATGTTCAAATGGGGATATTGACAAGTAATGTAAATCTAAATTATTACATCATTTTGAATATTCGCAATTTAATCAATGTACAAAAATTAAATGAGAATGCAAGATGCAAAAGAAATGTTTTATATATGTATGAAAAAATATTGTTTATGTAAAAGAGAAAAGAAAATAAAAATTATATTATTTTTTGGAGTATTTTGAATTTAGGGCAAAAACCCTAATTTTAAAGAAAATGTATTATTATCTAATTTAATATAAATATTTATTTATTATTTATAAAAATAAAATAAAATGAAGTATATTATGAAAAAAAGTATTTTTGTATCAAATATTAATAAAAATGAAAAATTCAAGTATTTTTATATTTTAACTTAAATATATTAATAAACATATATAATATATATTTAATTCTTAAATATGCATTATACACAAAATAATATATATTTAATATTTTAGAAAAATAAATAAAAAAGTATTTTTATGTGGGATATTTTCAGAAGGTAAATAAAAAAAAAATGTATTTACACTATTTTTCTATTTATTCTAATAATAGTATATATAGTATTTATATACAAACAAAAGGAATAAACCAAATAAATATGCCATATATTCAAAAAATGATGGAAAAAATATTTTTATTTTTTTAATGTCATGAGAAAAAATAAACAAAGTCAATTAAAAAAGAAAAAGTCAAAAAAGAATAAAAATAAAGCAAATGGGCTCAGGGGGTGTAATAGCAAATGTGTGGTGTGAATAAGAAAAATATACAGGCCCAGCCCAAGGAACACTGTCTTCAACCTCCAGCAACAAAATTCAAAAAAACGCGCGCCCCTGTTCTTCAATGTCCAACTCTCGATTCCTGGCTTTTCAGCAAAAACTCATAACACAACAAATGTTCAGCATGAAGAGACGGTTCTAACCATGTATGGAACTTGACCTAACTCTGAGATGAGGGAGAATTTCTCCTCCCCCAAATCCTAACCTAATTTTTCTGCCATTTTCAAGCTCCAAATTCTCTCTACTCAGGCAAAAGAAATGAAATGTAAAGATATGTACATATTCAGGGCTATGAGTAGAACCTTGTTTCTTCACAAACTTAAGACTAAAGATGCATGATAAGAGAGATACGAGTTCAAAGTTTTACCTGTGCAGTTGAACTTCTATCTGGAGAATGAGGAACTTCTAGTGCAAAGTAATGATTGGAAAAGCTTCCTTGAGGTCCAGGGATGCTTTTTCAGTGCATACTTTGTCTTGAAACTTCTTGTATCGAGCTGTGGAACTTCAACTGCAAGAGGAAAAAATGAAAATGGTGGAAACTGTTAGAGAGATTACAGGTCAGGTTTTAGGTCATGGTTAGCTTGCATATATGCTAGGGAATGTGTATGGATTGATTTTGGTAAGAATGCTCGAGGGAAATGGGAGTTGGCACTCAAACTGCAGAGGCAACTCTGTTTTTGCAGTTTGAGGATGATTCTGAGATGGAGGGTGTTTTGGAGGTCAAGGGCTCGTGCAAAAGCTTTGTTGTGTTCTATGGAATGTGTTTGATAACTTCTTTCTTGTGTTTGTAAGCTGAAGAGAGAGTTGGTACAAGTTATGCACTTTTCTTGAACATGAAGCAAACAAAAGCAAGTTGATGGTTTAGGTCAGTAGAGGACCCCCTAATGTGTTGCATAAACCTCTCTTGATCAGTGTGTTATGCACATAATCTTGTGCCAAGCAGATCTTCCATGTACTTGTTGGATTTCTAATTTGACATAAAGCTACTTTATACAAAAATGGCCAATTTGCTTTATCCATTTTGGGATTAAACTTGCATAAAATGCTTGCACTCAAAGAACAACCTTTTAACAAATTTAATATGCATTAAATTATTGAGTATGGAATGGTTCAAGGACCTGTAATCAAGCATAAAGCAAGCTGAGTTCAAACTTGCAAAGTTATGGACATGTTTTGATGAAGAACAAAAGTGAATTTTTGCCAACTTGTGAAATTCAAATCTCTCAAGTTATGAGGTTGTTTGATGCGTTCTTGGACATTTTGGAAAGCTTGGAATGTGTACTACAATCCATCTTTGAAATGCAAATTGAAATTCCAAGTGGAAGGGTATGAAAAATGTCCTTGAAGTGGGGTAGAAAACCTTGTCAAAATAGGTTAAAATTTCACTAAGTTAAAAATGGTTTAGTGCCCTTATTCAAAAAATTGTAACTTGAGATACAAGCTTCAAATGAGAAAACTTTGTGAATCAAAGTTGTAGATTATGAAACAAGCTACAACTTTCATGTTTTGACTTTTGTTTGAATCCAAATGGATCTTGGTGAAAAGATGGGGCAAAGTTGGGGAAAAATTAGGGTTTTTCATAACTTAGAAAAATTCTAAGTTATGAAAAATTCCATTTTCTAACCCTAATTTGCATTTTGTGATTTCTTGGTGAACAAGTTTCATGATTTGGCATGTTTTGATGAAAAATGAATCTTGACTCTTGATTTTGACCAAAAAGTCAAAGTTTGACTTTTCAGTACACAGTCAAAATTGATCAATTGACTGGGAAATTCAATTGTCAATCTTGTGCACTTGGGATCTTTTGAGCTTGATGAATGTGTCAAGACCATTTCATGGGGTCCTTGAGTCCATATGTGAGCTTGGTTTGCCATTGGCTAAGTCAAACAGTCAAAAATTGCCTTTGTGCAGTCAAAACCCTAAAAATGACCATTTTGCCCTTTTGGTGATCTGATCAAATTTCTTGTGGAATTGTGATCCAAACTTGATCAAATGGTTCATATGAGTTCATAATGTTGATGTGGGTCAATTTTTATGAGATTTGACTGTCAATTGGCCATAGTTGACTTTTTCCCCAATACAGCTGATTTCTAGGTCAACTGTCCAATTGACTGGGCAAAACTTGGAATCAAGACTTGAAACTTGGTGAGGATAAACTTGGGAGTCCAACATGAAACATGAAAGTCATCTTAGGCATTTTAGGTCAAAACATCCTTGGGCAAACACAAACCCTAATTTGAGTCTACAGTGCAAGGAGAAGTCTTGAGCAGAGGAAACCCTCACTGGATCTTGGTCTTCAAGGGTCTTGTGATGAGAAAATGTTGAGGAAATGGGAGGGAAAATTTTGGGGTACAACAGTTGCCCCTGTTCAATCTTCTTGGACCTGAAGAGTTAGATTGGCGAGTTTTCCTTTCGTGACTCGAGGGTAAAAGGAGATTGGACACTAGAGTGCCCGGAAATTTGCACTCGCATGTTGAAGTATCAGCAATGTGATGTCAGGAATGGGCTTACAGATGCCATTTGGAAGTTGTGGATAGGGAGATGGGCTTATAGATGCCATCTGGAGATGTGACAGAACCTTGTCGGGAATGGGCTTATAGATGCCATTTGGGAAGTGTCGATCACATAAGAGATTCCTTAGCGAGAACTTGTGTATTTGAGAAAGACGGATGTTTTCCTGGCTTGTTACAGGTGTTTGATCTTCAGTCTCCTCATGCAGATATGCCCTGGCTAGATACAGGTATCGAATCTACAATCGGTTGCTCACAGATGTGCCCTGGCTGGATACAGGAGTCGAATCCGGAAATAGTCGTCAATAGATGTGCCCTGGCTGGATACAGGAATCGAATCTTCGAACTCTTCAGACATGCCATGGCTAGATACAGGAATCGAGTCTGGAAACGTGGTCAACAGATATGCCCTGGCTGGATACAGGAATCGAATCTGGCGTTGCGATAGTTGCTAGATATGCCCTGGCTGGTTACAGGAATCGAATCTTCGAACTCTTCAGACGTGCCCTGGCTAGATACAGGAATCGAGTCTGGAAACTGATCACTCTCAGATGTGCCCTGGCTAGATACAGGTATCGGATCTGGAATTGTGACAGTTGAAGGTAGTTGTTTTTGAGGTTGTCTTTTTCCTGAAAAGGCAAAAACATAAGTTGTATGCAATGTCATGATGTATGATATGCATGATGTCATGATGTCCAACATGAGATGCTGTTGTATGCACTTCATCATATATGTAAGCAAGATGTATGAAAATGTGAAATGCTTATGAATGTAATTTCGTCTTAGGAAAATAAATCCTTGACGAACGGCCGGGGAGTTGCTCCGTGGAAGAGATACTTGGCCGAAGTTTTGATAAGAAGCCTGTTGAAGACTTTAATGATGGATTCCGCTGAGGATAATGATGATAAACTCCGCTGGGGATACCAAAGATAAACTCCGCTGGGGACTGAAGATAAACTCCGCTGGGGATACCAAAGATAAACTCCGCTGGGGATTGAAGGAACGTTGTCGAGGGCGATCTTCCGTGGTTTTTAGCTGAGGATAACCCAGTTATAAGTCCTTGTGAGCAGAGACGTCCGTACTCTACAGGGGATAAGCTTCCAGAATCTACTGGGGATGAGCTTTAAGACTTGACGGGGAATGTTGTGACTTTTCAGGATTGTCGGAGAGTCGACTCCGCTTGGGGAAAGTATTGCCGAATCTTGTTTTACCCTGCGGGGAGTTGAGATGATTTGGGCCACATTCTTCAGTTGAATCTACCTTGCTACCTTGGCGGACAAAACGACCAGACTGCATTAGACAACTTCACATTGCCCCTGTCTCTGATGTCACCTGTAATCAATCTCTTGTTTTATATGTAAACATTTATGAATCAGCAATTTAATGTCAAATGCATATATCAAAAATGAACATTGGACGTTCTTCGCAAGACAAAACAGAAAAAGGAAAACAATGGTAATTTGTATGGACAAGCGAATTTGTATTGATTTAAACTTTGCCTGTGAATAGGCGTTTTTTGTACAAGAGGCTGACATCCTAGTAAGAGGACGCCGCCGAATAACATAGAGTTTACAATTTGAAAAAGGAAACAAAACAGCTATGTGAACAATCCCACTGGGTTCCAACTCTGCTATCGCCTTTATGTCTTCGAACGTCTCATCGCTTTGCTGCCTAGTTGAAGATGAAGCTGATTGGTCGATGCCGAAATCTGAGCCAGATAGTTGATGTCGAATTCCGGATACGAAGTGATCCAATGAGACATAGTGTTACGCTTTTATCCCTAACTTTTGCCTGGACCGCCCTTTCGGGTTTTCAGTCCACCGGGATACCCATTTTTGCCCAAGCCGCCCTTTCAGGTTTTCGACTTGCCGGGTGTACAGATTTTTATTCATTTCATCCCTTATTTTTGCCCGAACCCTTTTGGTTTACCGGGAAGCCCTTATTTTGCCTAGGTATGTCAACCTAGCGGGTCTTTTATTTATGCGTAGTATTTTTTCACTATGTCTACATTGGCTGGGTGAGGAAGGTCGTCACCATCCATGGTGGTCAGGATCATGGCTCCTCCTGAGAACACACGTTTGACCATAAATGGCCCTTCATATGTAGGGGTCCATTTGCCCCGAGGATCACTTTGAGGAAGGATGATGCGTTTGATTACCAGGTCCCCAACTTGATATTCTTGCGGTCTGACTTTCTTGTTAAATGCTCTGATCATCCGTTTTTGATACGTTTGACCATGACAGATAGCAGTGAGCCTCTTTTCGTCGATCAGATTTAATTGATCAAGTCGAGTCTGGATCCAATCATCTTCATTCAAGTCTGCATCCTTCATTATCCGGAGAGAGGGTATCTGGACTTCAATTGGCAAGACTGCCTCCATGCCATAGACCAAAGAGAAGGGAGTTGCCCCGGTTGACGTTCTGGCTGAGGTACGGTACCCATGAAGAGCGAACGGTAACATCTCATGCCAATCTTTATAGGTCACTGTCATCTTCTGCACAATTTTCTTGATATTCTTATTGGCTGCCTCTACAGCCCCATTCATCTTCGGCCGGTAGGGAGAAGAATTGTGGTGCTGTATCTTGAATTGTTCACAGAGTTCAGTGATCATTTTGTTGTTGAGATTGGTACCATTGTCCGTAATGATTCTTTCCGGGACGCCGTACCGACAGATCAGATTATGCCGGATGAAACGTGCCACGACGCTCTTGGTTACTGTGGCGTAGGAAGCTGCCTCAACCCATTTCGTGAAATAATCGATCGCCACCAAGATGAAGCGATGCCCATTGGATGCCGTCGGTCGGATCTCACCGATCATATCGATGCCCCACATTGCAAAAGGCCAAGGTGCCGTCAGGACATTCAAAGGAACCGGAGGGATATGCACCTTGTCAGCATAGATCTGGAATTTATGACAAGTTCGGGAGTTTTGGTAACAATCGGCTTCCATTGTGGACCAGAAATATCCTGCCCGAAGGATTTTCTTAGCCATGGTGTGTCCACTGGAGTGTGTTCCAAATGTACCTTCATGCAGTTCTACCATAATTTTCTCTGCTTCGGCCTTATCCACACAACGTAGCAGAGTCGAATCATGATTCCGTTTGTAGAGAATGTCGTTGCTGAGGAAGAATTTTGCAGCAAACCTCCTCATGAACTTCTTATCATTGACAGATGCACCTTCAGGGTATTCCTGAGCTTCCAAGTACCTCTTCACCTCATGATACCAGGGTTTTTCAATAACCTTCTCAGCCTCGAGCTCGCAGCAGTATGCCGGTTCATCCAACTTCCAGATAATGATTTGGGGAGCCTCATTGTCCCATTTAACTTTGAACATTGAAGACATCGTATCTAGGGCGTCCGCTAGCTGATTCTCCTCTCTAGGGAAGTGCTCAAAAGTTATCTCTTCAAAGTGGGGGAGCAAGGTCGACACATACTCCTTGTAAGGAATAAGATTCGGGTGTTTCGTATCCCACTCGCCTTTGATCTGATTGATCACGAGAGCGGAATCTCCGAAGACACTTAGAAACTTTATCCTTAAGTCGATTGCAGCTTGTAAACCCATGATACATGCCTCATATTCTGCCATGTTGTTGGTGCAGCTGAAACATAATCGGGCGGTGAGGGGAGTATGAGTTCCTTTGGGAGATATGATTACAGCGCCGACGCCGTTACCCAAAGCATTGGAGGCTCCATCAAAATGCATAGACCATCGGGATCCTTCCTCAGGTCCTTCATCCGGTCCAGGTACTTCACAGTCAGTTACCACCATGATATCTTCATCCGGAAAATCAAAGTTCAATGATTGGTAATCGTCCACAGGTTGGTGTGCCAAATGATCGGCCAGTACACTTCCTTTGATTGCTTTCTGAGTTGTATACTGGATATCATATTCTGTTAAGATCATTTTCCATCTCGCTATTCTTCCAGACAGAGCGGGCTTTTCAAATATGTACTTGATGGGATCCATCTTTGAAATCAATAAAGTAGTGTGAGTCAGCATATACTGTCTCAGCCGGCGAGCAGCCCATACAAGAGCGCAGCAAGTTTTCTCAAGCAGTGAGTAACGAGACTCACAGTCGGTAAACTTTTTGCTCAAGTAATAAATAGCGTGCTCTTTTCGGCCAGACTCGTCATACTGCCCCAGCACACACCCCATTGATTTGTCAAGTACTGTCAAGTATAGTATCAGAGGTCTTCCTTCCACCGGTGGCATAAGAATGGGTGGCTCTTGGAGATATTCCTTTATCCTTTCAAAGGCGGCCTGACATTCATCATTCCAGCGTACTACTTGATCTTTCTTCAGTAATTTGAAGATTGGCTCACAAGTAGCAGTCAGGTGTGAGATGAATCGGGCAATGTAATTCAGTCGTCCCAGGAAGCCTCTGACTTCTTTCTCTGTTTTTGGAGTCGGCATCTCTTGTATGGCTTTTACCTTGGCAGGGTCCACCTGAATACCCTTATCACTCACAATGAAACCTAACAACTTTCCGGATCTTACCCCAAAGGTGCATTTGTTGGGATTTAACCTCAGCTTGTACAACTTGAGTCGGTCAAACAACTTCTTCAGATGGTCAAGGTGCTCCTCCTCAGTTTGAGACCTTGCAATCATGTCATCAACGTATACCTCAATCTCATGATGGATCATATGATGAAATAAAGCAACCATGGCACGTTGATAGGTTGCCCCAGCATTTTTCAATCCGAATGGCATGACCTTATAACAGAAGGTGCCCCACTGAGTCACAAATGTAGTCTTCTCCATATCCTCTGGAGCCATCTTGATCTGATTATACCCTGAAAAACCATCCATGAAGGAGAACACCTTGTGTTGAGCTGTATTGTCAACAAGGACATCAATGTGAGGTAGGGGGAAGTCATCCTTGGGGCTGGCCCTGTTCAGATCCCTGTAGTCAACACACATTCTGACTTTACCGTCCTTCTTCAGCACTGGCACCACATTGGCAACCCACTGAGGGTAAGAGGTCACTGTAAGGAATCCGGCATCAAACTGTTTCATAACCTCGGCCTTGATCTTTTCAGACATCTCTGGACGCATCCGTCGGACTTTTTGCTTTACCGGAGGGCAATCTTCCTTGGTTGGCAGGTGGTGAACTACAATGTCGGCATCCAAACCAGGCATATCTTCATAGGACCAAGCAAAAATCTCCATGTAGTCTTGTAGCATCTGGATCAATCGTTGCTTCACGCTGAGCTCTAGATTGGCACCAATCTTGACCTCTTTCCTATCTGTCTCAGTACCCAAGTTAATTGTCTCCACCGGCTCTTCATGTGGCTGAATAGCTCTCTCTTCCTGGAGTAGCAGTCTTGCGAGTTCACCAGGCACTTCGCAATCATCTTCACCTTCGTCTTCGGCCAAGTTGATCGGATTTTCGAAGTCATAACTGGCGGTAGCAGAGCTGTTACCAGTGAGATCCAGAGTGGATTGAAACCTGTATAAGTGAGTGTGTGTAAATATAGCTGTTTTGCAATATATATAACACAGAAAGGAAAAGAGCACAAGATTTGAAATGCAACAAACGTCCAATGTTTTGATTGATGATATATGAAAATGTCATACAAAAAGCCCTCACAAATGGAGCTACGATGCCCCGGGTAGGACACCGAGCCAACAAAGTTTTAACATATTGTTTGTTACAAATTGGAAATCAAAAGAAATTAATTACTGCGTGACAAATGTGATAGGGGTAAAATCCTTTGCCGTCCAGTTGCTTGGTCCGTCGCTGGTAGTCGGGTAGATCCAACTGTCAAATTCTGCTTCCTCCACATCCTCCTCGATAGCATTCACCCTTGAACTGGAGATAAACACCGGAGCCTTTCTGATCTTTTCCTTGCGCACAACCCTCTGAGCCTCTGCAGTAAAGCCCAACCCAAACTTGTCATTCTTCTGAGTGAAGTCAGGAAGCTGACCCCAATTTGCACAATTGCCTTTCTGAACCACAGCCCGGGCATCCCTTAGGGAAGCCATCTTCAAGGAAACATTCTCTTCGACTGTTGTTTCTGCTGCTGCTGAAATTGGATGCACTTCCTCGAAATGCTGAAAGGGGGTTTCAATAAACTCCCCGTCCATCTCAATGTATCTGAAGGAATTCAAATGGCTCACCATATACTCCTCTTCTCCTTGCACAGTGACGATCTTCCCTCTGACAGGGTACTTCAGCTTCTGGTGCAAGGTGGAGGTCACTGCCCCAGCTTTATGGATCCAAGGTCGACCCAGTAGACAAGAGTACGATGGACGTATATCCATCACATAAAAAGTAGAGTCAAACACCTGAGAGCCCACACGAATAGGGATGTCAACCTCTCCATGAACCATCCTCTTTGAACCGTCAAAGGCCCTGACGATGATATTGCTGGGCTTCAGTTCCAGGCCTTCATAATCCAGACGGTCTAAAGCCTTTTTTGGTAGGACATTCAAGGAAGAACCAGTATCCACTAATACATGCGCCAGAGTAGTGCCCCTGCATTCGATAGAGACATGCAGGGCATCATTGTGGTCTCTTCCCTTCGCAGCCAGGTCAGCATCTGAAAAACCCAAGCCATTGTCTGCTGTCAGATTTGCTACGCAATCAGTGAACTGGACTGCAGACGTTTCTTGCGGCACATGGGCCGTCTTGAGAAATGAGATCAAGGCCTTAGCATGGGCCTCGGAGCATAGCAATAAGGAGAGCATGGAGATCTTGGAGGGCGTATGCCCCAGCTGCTCGACAACATTGAAATCACTTTTCTTTATTATTTTTAGGATCTCCTCCACTTCTTGTTGGGAGGCCTCAACATTTATAGGTATTGGTGCCTCCATCCGGGCAGGCTCTTCTTCAATCCCTTTGCCCGGAGCATTAGATGACTCGGCAGCAGGGGAAACAACTTCATCAGCAACAGTAACAGGTACATTTGTAGGTGTTATAAGGAGGGGTTTTCGAATAGCGGGCGGTGCAATGTCAGGCGAGAAGAGCCTGCCACTGCGGGTGACCTTGGCTGGACCAGTGATATCGCAGATACTGGCGCCAGTGTCGAATTCTTATTTGATTCCATTCACATAAACGTCTGCCCCATAATGCCAGGGGACAGCTTTATCAGATACGTAGGGGAGAGGCCCCGGAACAGTAATAATCACAGGTGCAACGGTCATGATTTGAACAGGCTTCTTCGGGAGAGCCTTGATTGGATTATTGAAGATGGTAACCACAGAAACTTCTTTTACCGGAACCAACTGAACAGCAGACTTCTTGAATAGAATCTCCTTGCTATCCATTAGGCTTTGGACGCCTAACCTCAGCAAGGGACAACCAGATAGGGAAACAGCACAGAACAGGCAACCTTCACTGCAACCCGGAAATAAACCGGCCTGCAGTAGGTTCTTCTTGACGGTCTTCAGAGGGGTAACAACTTCATTTACCGAAACAGCATACAATTCTTCATCAATGGCATTTACTCTATGCTGGGGCATAGGAGCAGTTACAACATTTGGTCTCTCCGGCGCTTCAAACTGAATTTCCTTTGCGTCGATCAGATCTTGCACTTTGTTTCTCAAGGCCCAGCAGTCATCAGTAGTGTGCCCGGGACTATCAGAATGATAGGCACACCGGGCATTTGGGTTATACTTAGGAGACGCAGTGTTGACGACCTTAGGAGCTTCTTTGAGGGTCACCAGATTGGTGGATAACAGTTGGGGTAAAATTTGAGATAAGGTCATACTCAGTCGGGTATACTGCCTCTTAGGCCTTTCGCTTCTTTGTTGATTGTACTGCTGAGGAGCAGCAACAGGTTTTGAGATGACCAAAGCATTGACGGCTTGGCGACTTTCGGGCTTGACTTGTCTTCTAGTACCATAGACGACACTTGCTTCCTTCTTAAACGGCCTCTTCTCAACACTTGTAGAGGCAGCCTTTTGTATCTTGCCTGACCTGATGCCAGCTTCAATTCTTTCTCCTGTCAATATCAAATCTGTAAACCCAGCGGAGGAGTTACCAACCAAATGATTGAAAAACGGACCAGACAACGTCCCTAGGAACATATCAACCAGCTCACGATCAGTCAATGGAGGCTGCACCCTGCCAGCCAAATCTCTCCATTTTTTAGCGTACTCTTTGAACCCTTCACCCGTTCCTAGAGACATACCCTGAAGTTGGGTACGCGTAGGAGCGAGATCAGAATTGTATTGGTATTGTCTGTAGAATGCGGTTGCCAAATCTTCCCAGTGTCGGATGCTAGTTCCATCTAATTGGTAGAACCACTCAAGCTGAGACCCCAAGAGGCTGTCTTGGAAGAAGTGAATCCAAAGGTTCTTATCTGCCGTGTAAGGTTGGATTTTCCTTACGTACGACCTTAGATGCAGCTTTGGGCAGGAAACCCCATCATACTTGGCGAAGGCAGGCGCCTTAAACTTATGTGGAATTACTACCCCAGAAGATAACCTCAAATCTCCGAAATCCAGCCCCGGCACATTCTGAATTTCCATGGCGCTCAAGCGGTCCTCCAATTGCTTGTATCTGTCAGCAGCAGGTGGGTATTGTTCGTCGTTATAGTCCGTCTCGTTGTCGGAGACTGCGGGACTAGGAGCTCCTCCCCCTTGGGGACTGTTTTTCTCAGCAGAAGAAGTAGTTGGATCAGCTTCATTATGGAGTGTGTTCCCAAATCTGCGTCCGGCGTTGAACAATGCAGTCCTCTTTTTCTTCTTCTTCTTCAGGAGTAGAGTCTTCAACTCTTGCTGACCTTGGGCTAGGCTTAGGACCATCTCTTGAAACTGTGCATTTTGGGCCTGAAGGGCCTTGATTGCTTGCTCACTGGATGAGTCTGGATTCATGATGACTGTTCAAAATAAACAGCGAAGGAGATTAAGCATCCTGTGAAATAGGGTACCTGCTATGCATATGGTGCAATGGAATGCGTATGTTTTATGTTTTCAAAGACAAACAAGATTCAACTTTGTAGACAAAAAGGGAAACACACTTCATTAGATTAAAATTTTCAATTGTTCAACAATTTGCCCTTAGGCATTACAGGAATGAAAAATACTGGAAAGGAAATAAAACTATAAAAGGAAAACATCCAAAGCTCATCAATGCTCCCATGGCCTCCTCTTTTCAGTGTTGATGTAGTTGTTCAGGACCCGTTCTTCCTCCAATTGCTTAGTCAACCTCTGGATCTTCCGTTCCTGCTCGTTGAATTTCTCCCGATAGAAATCCCGTTCTTCCTTTAGTTGTGCCCAAGATCTCTTCATGGTGTCAAAATCAGTAGGTATCTGAGGAGGGAGGACAGTTGGAGGAACCCCATCTTCATCAGGAGACTCAAGAATGAGAGGTCTAACAGCTTCGTAGGGCATACCTAACCTTTGAGCACGGATGCGGACCCATTTGCAATAGGGCTTCAATGGCAGAGAAGTCTTTGGTCCCAACTCATGTGGGTTGGCTTTGTGGATTCTGTCCCAGGCTCTAATGAATCCCTGGCGTAGTTTGTCACTGTCTGCCTGAAACTCAAAATGGAAGTGAGGAACCAGCATTTCATGAGGCCCATCTCCTCTGGCTCTTCCAAACTGACGGAGAGCTAAGCACGGATTGTAAGAGATTCCTCCTTGGATACCAATCAACGGAACATTAGGGTATTCTCCGCAACGGTCAATAACAGCTACCTCATCCAAACCTCTGAGAGTCCAGGTGATGTCATTATCAGTGAGAGACATTAACCTCCGAGCCCAACCTTTTCCTTCTTCATTCTTCAGCACGAACTTAGGAAGGTGCGAAATAAACCACCTTACTAGCAAAGGAGCACAACACCACGGAGTTCCCCGTTTTCGAGCAGTACGAGCATAGAGTTGTTGTAGAATATCACCCAAAAGAGTGGGTACCGGATTCCGAGACATGAAGATCCTTATGACATGGATACTGATAAAAGTGTCAGGGTTGGGAAACAGTACCAGACCATAGATCAAAAGAGCCAAAATATCCTCGTATGCCTTGAAGTCCAAGTCATTCCAGAAATCATTAGCCTTGCCAATCAGAAATTTGACCAAAAAGCCCTTGATCCCATTTCTAGTTTCCCAGTTGGACAATACCTCTTCTTTGGTCAAGGGGAGAATTGCAGCAATCTCTTCAGGCCTAGGAGTCTTTTCCAAACCAGTGAATGGAGTTTGTTCCAAGACAGGGATCCCAAGCAAATAAGAAAATTCTTCCAGGGTAGGAACCAGCTGGAAGTCTTGAAAGGTGAAACAATGGTACAGAGGGTCATAAAACTGGGTCAGAACATTTATCAGTTGTTGGTCCCATTTTGCAGTGACCAAGCCAAGGAGAGAACCATGTTTGTTGATGAAGGAAGAAGTGTTTGGAATCCTTCCAACCAAATCCTTGAGTAACACTGGTGGTTGAACAATGTTGAGCCGGACAGTATTCCTACGCACGGGCATCATGATGTCCTGCAAAACAGAGCAAAGATGAAACTTTTTTGTCTTTGAAATGGGTTAGTCCTCTATACAGGATGCATGCAATGGTATGATGGCATGATGCTATGATGAAGCACACCACAAGTATTCACATAGGAAAATAAGACACACAAGTCACACAAGACACCCTTAGGTTTCAGGCCAGCATGAGTTTCAGATATTACCCTCTTTTGGTTTTGTTGGTTAAAACCTGTCCTATCAAAAGTAACCGGGTTCTAGAGGATCTCAAATCATTGGCTACCCTTAATCGGTCATAACTCCAGCATCGCAATCTTTTCTCGCGGCCATAACCATCTCGAGAGTTTAGCCTCAATGAGTGTAGCATACTGCTACTGTCCTAATAGCCAAGTTGGTCAATTTAGGGTTCTAAGGTTGGTTGGTGTTTAATGACCCCTTAGAAGACCTATATTCTCCCCGTTGCAACACAAGGGATATAGGTACAGACTAAGATGCCACACCAACGTAGCCACTGCTTCACCCATGTCGGTCTACGCCGGACAGGTCCCTCACAGATTATGCTACCTAAAAAGGGTATTTCCCAGATCCGGGTTAGGATCTATGAAACTCCGATGCAAAGCCCACAAATATAAAAGCAAACAAAGCAAACAATTGAAAACAAAGGTGATCTAAGCCCTAAGGTTACTCCACTTTTAAGTACATTCCCCAGCAGAGTCGCCAGTTCTGTGATACGGTGGGAGAACTGACTTGAGGTTTTGCGTTTGTTTTCGCAAATGTTTCGGTTGAGCAAGAGTCGCCACCGACTTTTTATTTTATCCTAAGGAAAGGTTAAAAAGCACAGCAAAAAACCTTTTGAGATGTTTTCTTGGGTTCGGGGAGTAGATTATAGAAAGGGAAGGTATTAGCACCCTTTCTATCCATGGTTATCCATGGGCTCTTAGTTACTTGCTTAGATCACTTGCCTTTTGTTTTCAATTGTTTTAAATGGTGCTTGAGTGTGTGGGTTTGAAAATATTTTGAAAAGAGGCCAATGTGGTGGCAACCTTTGTAATGATCCATGTGGGGATGTATACAAAGATGTATGTCTTTTGAAAAGGTTTTCATTTGTTTTTGAAAGTTGTTTTGAAAGTGTTGTGAGGTGTGGTTTTGAAATTAGGCAAGTGTTTTGTTTTGCAAGTTTGATTCAAGTAACTAAGAGGTTATCTACTCCTAAATTTCTCAAAAGATTATTGCTATGTTTTAACCCTTTTAACAAGTTTGTTCCACCATTGTATTTGGTGGACAACCTTATGTTAGGATGTGAAAGGGACAGGCGCGGGTCATCGTTTAGACCATAATTGCAACGGCGTTAAATGTCTTTGGGCAATTTTCTTTAAGGGACTTGATCATTTGTTTTTGTTTGTTTTGAAAAGTTTTATCGAGGGACTATGATCATTCAAATTGTTTGCTTTGCCCAAAGAAGTTCAACATACAATATGGCCCGATTTTGAAAGGCAACAAGTGGAATACCCTAGGGGGTGCAAGTGTGATTTGTGTGTCCATTTTCATGCTTGTTTATCTTGAGATTAGGTCATAACTATTTTTTTGTCGTTTTTCGCATACAAACCCTAATTCTAACATGTTGTTATTAGAAAGCAATAAAGTGCGAAAATAAATTTACTAAGCTATTACAAAACCAAATATGGGAAGGGGGGTACAAATGTTCAAATGGGGATATTGACAAGTAATGTAAATCTAAATTATTACATCATTTTGAATATTCGCAATTTAATCAATGTACAAAAATTAAATGAGAATGCAAGATGCAAAAGAAATGTTTTATATATGTATGAAAAAATATTGTTTATGTAAAAGAGAAAAGAAAATAAAAATTATATTATTTTTTGGAGTATTTTGAATTTAGGGCAAAAACCCTAATTTTAAAGAAAATGTATTATTATCTAATTTAATATAAATATTTATTTATTATTTATAAAAATAAAATAAAATGAAGTATATTATGAAAAAAAGTATTTTTGTATCAAATATTAATAAAAATGAAAAATTCAAGTATTTTTATATTTTAACTTAAATATATTAATAAACATATATAATATATATTTAATTCTTAAATATGCATTATACACAAAATAATATATATTTAATATTTTAGCAAAATAAATAAAAAAGTATTTTTATGTGGGATATTTTCAGAAGGTAAATAAAAAAAAAATGTATTTACACTATTTTTCTATTTATTCTAATAATAGTATATATAGTATTTATATACAAACAAAAGGAATAAACCAAATAAATATGCCATATATTCAAAAAATGATGGAAAAAATATTTTTATTTTTTTAATGTCATGAGAAAAAATAAACAAAGTCAATTAAAAAAGAAAAAGTCAAAAAAGAATAAAAATAAAGCAAATGGGCTCAGGGGGTGTAATAGCAAATGTGTGGTGTGAATAAGAAAAATATACAGGCCCAGCCCAAGGAACACTGTCTTCAACCTCCAGCAACAAAATTCAAAAAAACGCGCGCCCCTGTTCTTCAATGTCCAACTCTCGATTCCTGGCTTTTCAGCAAAAACTCATAACACAACAAATGTTCAGCATGAAGAGACGGTTCTAACCATGTATGGAACTTGACCTAACTCTGAGATGAGGGAGAATTTCTCCTCCCCCAAATCCTAACCTAATTTTTCTGCCATTTTCAAACTCCAAATTCTCTCTACTCAGGCAAAAGAAATGAAATGTAAAGATATGTACATATTCAGGGCTATGAGTAGAACCTTGTTTCTTCACAAACTTAAGACTAAAGATGCATGATAAGAGAGATACGAGTTCAAAGTTTTACCTGTGCAGTTGAACTTCTATCTGGAGAATGAGGAACTTCTAGTGCAAGGTAATGATTGGAAAAGCTTCCTTGAGGTCCAGGGATGCTTTTTCAGTGCTTACTTTGTCTTGAAACTTCTTGTATCGAGCTGTGGAACTTCAACTGCAAGAGGAAAAAATGAAAATGGTGGAAACTGTTAGAGAGATTACAGGTCAGGTTTTAGGTCATGGTTAGCTTGCATATATGCTAGGGAATGTGTATGGATTGATTTTGGTAAGAATGCTCGAGGGAAATGGGAGTTGGCACTCAAACTGCAGAGGCAACTCTGTTTTTGCAGTTTGAGGATGATTCTGAGATGGAGGGTGTTTTGGAGGTCAAGGGCTCGTGCAAAAGCTTTGTTGTGTTCTATGGAATGTGTTTGATAACTTCTTTCTTGTGTTTGTAAGCTGAAGAGAGAGTTGGTACAAGTTATGCACTTTTCTTGAACTTGAAGCAAACAAAAGCAAGTTGATGGTTTAGGTCAGTAGAGGACCCCCTAATGTGCTGCATAAACCTCTCTTGATCAGTGTGTTATGCACATAATCTTGTGCCAAGCAGATCTTCCATGTACTTGTTGGATTTCTAATTTGACATAAAGCTACTTTATACAAAAATGGCCAATTTGCTTTATCCATTTTGGGATTAAACTTGCATACAATGCTTGCACTCAAAGAACAACCTTTTAACACATTGAATATGCATTAAATTATTGATTATGGAATGGTTCAAGGACCTGTAATCAAGCATAAAGCAAGCTGAGTTCAAACTTGCAAAGTTATGGACATGTTTTGATGAAGAACAAAAGTGAATTTTTGCCAACTTGTGAAATTCGAATCTCTCAAGTTATGAGGTTGTTTGATGCGTTCTTGGACATTTTGGAAAGCTTGGCATGTGTACTACAATCCATCTTTGAAATGCAAATTGAAATTCCAAGTGGAAGGGTATGAAAAATGTCCTTGAAGTGGGGTAGAAAACCTTGTCAAAATAGGTTAAAATTTCACTAAGTTAAAAATGGTTTAGTGCCCTTATTCAAAAAATTGTAACTTGAGATACAAGCTTCAAATGAGAAAACTTTGTGAATCAAAGTTGTAGATTATGCAACAAGCTACAACTTTCATGTTTTGACTTTTGTTTGAATCCAAATGGATCTTGGTGAAAAGATGGGGCAAAGTTGGGAAAAAATTAGGGTTTTTCATAACTTAGAAAAATTCTAAGTTATGAAAAATTCCATTTTCTAACCCTAATTTGCATTTTGTGATTTCTTGGTGAACAAGTTTCATGATTTGGCATGTTTTGATGAAAAATGAATCTTGACTCTTGATTTTGACCAAAAAGTCAAAGTTTGACTTTTCAGTACACAGTCAAAATTGATCAATTGACTGGGAAATTCAACTGTCAATCTTGTGCACTTGGGATCTTTTGAGCTTGATGAATGTGTCAAGACCATTTCATGGGGTCCTTGAGTCCATATGTGAGCTTGGTTTGCCATTGGCTAAGTCAAACAGTCAAAAATTGCCTTTGTGCAGTCAAAACCCTAAAAATGACCATTTTGCCCTTTTGGTGATCTGATCAAATTTCTTGTGGAATTGTGATCCAAACTTGATCAAATGGTTCATATGAGTTCATAATGTTGATGTGGGTCAATTTTCATGAGATTTGACTGTCAATTGGCCATAGTTGACTTTTTCCCCAATACAGGTGATTTCTAGGTCAATTGTCCAATTGACTGGGCAAAACTTGGAATCAAGACTTGAAACTTGGTGAGGATAAACTTGGGAGTCCAACATGAAACATGAAAGTCATCTTAGGAATTTTAGGTCAAAACATCCTTGGGCAAACACAAACCCTAATTTGAGTCTACAGTGCAAGGAGAAGTCTTGAGCAGAGGAAACCCTCACTGGATCTTGGTCTTCAAGGGTCTTGTGATGAGAAAATGTTGAGGAAATGGGAGGGCAAATTTTGGGGTACAACACAGTAATACACCCCCAACCTCCATGTTTCCTAATCTTGATACTTACTCAATTTTGCTCGCGATTTCGAATATTTTTACTTGTAAAAAATCTGAAAAAATATATTTCTGACTCTTTAGTGTCTTAGGTTTTTTAGATATTTTTTGTATATTTTTATTAATTGATTTTCATTTTTGTTTAAATTATTTTTTCTAATATTCTCAAATGAAAGACCAATACATTCACTTGCACGATTCGATCCAAGTTTTGAAAATTTCTTAACAAATAAAATTCACAAAAATACTTTTCTAATTCTATATTATGTTAGGGATTTTTAGGATATTTTTTATTATTTTTTCAAGTTGATTTGCATTTTATTTTGAGTATTTTTTGTAAAGTTGTTCTAATTGTCCATCGCTCAATTGAAGCTTGCGTTTAATAATTGTCGAACACTATTTTGAGCCAATCTTTGGAACACGATCAGAGGCTGACTTGCACATAATATGTATTTTGATTTGATAATTTTTGGATTGAGAATTTAAACATTTTTCGAATTATCTTGATAGCATTGATTCTTATGTGCTTATTATGGACTATTGTTGACAAGTTTGGTAACTCTTAATGTGAATTTTGCTCACTTTCATGTGTTGATGACATTGCTGCCCGAGTTTTAAAGTTGTTGTTTCGATTGCTTTTCTTCATGATTCTAGTTTGATTTGCGTTGTGTGATGATTGGGTAACTTCAGTTATGTTTGCCTTGTCATTGCTAACCTGTTGGTTAAGTTATACAAGGTACTTTGATAAAGCTTTCAATTGTGATTTGATTGCTTCGTGTTCCACTTTATTTGTGGGACATGAATTCGCTTCCTATGCGACTTTTCTTGTGTTTTGACTGCTTCGTATTCCACTTTAGTTGTGGGATATGAGTTCACTTTTGATACAATTTATCTGGACTCTCATTCTAAGAGATGTATATGTGCACTATTGTGTGTTTGCTTTGGCTTGTATTTTCATGCAGGATGATTGTATGGTTGTGTTCGATACACACCACTGGTGATTTATTTTCATGTCGATGCTTTGAGACTTATGTTGGTTATCTGATTTCTGATTTTCTTTGTTTTTTGATGCTAGATTGCTTGGAGTTTTTTGGGTTTCTCTGCTTTTTCTTGTTGTGCTGTGAACCTTTGTTTGTTTGGTACCATTCTAACTCTGGTTTTTCTTTCCACGCCTTACCGTTTTTTAGATATCATGAGAAGTAGGAAATAAAGAGCGTGCGCTCGAAGTCGTTGTTTAAAGTCCTGTAGCAGGCACCACTTTTTGTATGTTATATGTGTTTGTTTAAAATCCTAACTTTAAAGTAGGTATTCTGCACATGTGGTTACATTTGTGCCCGCATTATATCACATGTGATAAGTCCTTAAAAGGAGGCGAGCAGAAATGGTCCGTAATCGACCCCCACACATTCTATTCCATGTCATCCTTAGCCCGCGTTGTACGTCGATGCTTCAGAATCGTGTATATCATGTGGAAAAGGGTTTTACAATTAAACCCCCACCCTTTGTCAGGAGTTTGCAATGGCCATTGCTGATACTTCGCTACCTGCTTGTTTGCTTCGGGTGATCTGCTCCCCTTAGCTAAAGCATTTCTTTTCTTTTCTTTTTTTATTTCATATGTCTCTCGCTTGTTTTCTTCGGGTGATCCGCTCCCCTAAAGCATTTCTCTTGTTTCCCCCATCTTTTTGAGTCATTGTGTGCTACTTATGTTTGTGTGCTTTTGTCGAATCACTTGTTTGGTTATTTATTTTCCATACCATGTCCCCCCTTAGAGTAGGAATTTGTATGCTTCCCATAGGATCGCTCGATTAGAGTAGCTTTCGATCTAGACATTATGATAGGTATCCATGCATGCTAACATAGGGTAGAGATTTCCCTTTCAAAACTCAACCTTAGGATTAATCATTGAATGAAAACATTAGGAATAAATTAATAATAGTGTCCCTTAGATGTTTTTCTTTCTTTTGCATCCTTTCATTAAGACTGAAACTCTTTTTCTTGGCAAATCATAAAATATCTAACAACTTTTAAATCCTTCTTTAAGGTAAAAAACATCAACCAATGCAAATTGTTTGGCGCCTTCGGACCTTTCTATCAAACTTTTTCAAAAGAACGAGTTAATTCACTTCTGTGCTGATGCGTGAGTCTCTAAAGGCTGAGTTATAGTAGAAGGCGAAATTAATATTGTTCATTAAAAAATACAAACCAACTGAAACTTTTGAGCTGAACTACGGCTTCTCTGATTCCTTAAAAGGAATATGTGGGCATTGGGGTAGGGCCCGAACGAGCACAACTTTATTTTCCCTACATTATTTTCTCTTTTCTTTTGCATGCATTCCCTCTTTTCATTTTCTTATAGCTATTAAGCTTAGACTTGAAACACACCCTTTGATTAGAACAACATGAGTGGATACTGTAAAGTACTACGTGCATGTGGGGTGTTAATACCTTCCCATCGCGTAACAGACTCCCTTACCCGATCTCTCATTTGTTTGATTGTGATTTCACCCTTCTCTGGTTTACTGTATGTGTACCTTTCTCTTCTTGTGGGATAAAAAATATTTGATGGAGACTTCTTTGATTTTATCTCGATGATTTGTTCAGCTGGTTGTTTCAGCTGGCTACTTCACTGGGGATAGATTGACCTATTACTGGTCCATCCCGGAGTCATTCCTAGCTCCTGTGTTCTTTTCTTTGGGTGTTTATTTTAATGATTTCTGTTTATTCATTTGTACATGATTATCTGAGCATATGTTTGCATTGCATCTTTATTTTTTTCCATATACTGTTGTTGTGCTGGTTTCTATGTTTCTTTGTTTGATGGGTGTTACTATGAGGTAAAAGGTCAAATACCCAAGCCAAGTGACAAACAATAGGAACACTAGGAATAGAGTGGAACCTTAAGAATATGAGATGTATATTATCCTAGACGGCTGTGTCGTCCATGCTCAGATGAGGTTTTAATGAGTTTCTATCATTATCACGTAGGTGTATGATAATAGTACTCTCAAGCGAACCCGTGATTTTGAGTTACCTTTTCTTACCCTGACCTAGTTTCACCTGTGAGTGGGGCGGGAATATATCTTTAAAGGTACATATGGTGACTATGTTTAGATGGTTACCGTTTCGTTCTGTTGATGACTATGGTTCTTCGGTTATGTGGTTATGTTCCAGATTTATGGTTCTGGTATTCTTGGTGTGTTCAGAGACAACACAACAACCAGTTTTATGGAAGCATTGATTCCATGAGTTTTGCACTTGCATCATAGCATATTTATTTTTTTCAAAATAAATGTAAAAAAAAACAAAAAAAACAATAATATATGTAAAAAAAACTAATCTGCATGTGCATGCCATTTCCAGGTTAATCTGAGATCGTCTTTTCATCAGGAATGGATAATAGCATAGGTGTAGGCAAAGAACTGCTTAAGAAGACATATTGCTATAATTTTATGGATTTTCTTTGGCTCCGCTGAGAGAGGTGGGTTCTCTTGTGATCGAGCCTAATGAGAAGATTTTCAGAGATTGATACGGGAACTTGTTTCCAGTATTGAATGATGGATATGAAAAGTGGGATATGGTTTCGTTGTTGCAATTTTATGATCTGAAACTATGTTGCTTTACATTCCAGGATTATCAACTAGCGCCGACGCTCGAAGGATATGCTTACATTTTGGATATTGAGATTACTAGTTGCGTTCCTTTTGTCTGTGTACCAGAAGGTCCTGATTATGCTGCTATCGCTAGGGCACTTTATTTGAGCCTAAGCGAAGAAAAGAATAATTGGATCGAAAAGAGTAATACGCCAGACTTTCATCTGTTGTTCTTGATATCCAAGGCTAAAGAGTTCACAGAAAATAGAAATTGGGTCGCGTTCAATGCACTGTTGGCCACCATGATCTATGGTACTGTCATATTCCCCAATGTGGAGGGTTTCATGGACTTCGCAGCTATCTGTGTCTTCATGAATGGAAATTCTGTATCGGAAATTCTAGTTGACACCTATTATGCCATCCATTCTCGACATGTAAAGAAAGATTGTGTTGTCGGTTGCATTCCCCTTCTTTACAAATGGTTTATGATGCATATGTCAACTAGAGGACCTTTTTTTAATTTTGCAAATACTCTCTTCTGGTCGCGAAGGATTATGGCTCTCACCTCTTATAATGTTGTTTGGAACAACATGAGAGGCGTGAGAGAAATCATTATGAATTACAGAACATTTCCTGACGTGCCACTCATAGGGACTAAAGGTTGTATCAACTATAATCCTATCCTAGCACATCGTCAGTTGGGATACACTATGACTGATAAGCCTATTGATCGTGAAGTAGAGGAAACTGTTTATTTCAGAAAAGGTGAAGACCCTATTTTATTGGCATGAATAAGAGGAGCTTGGAGTATTGTTCATCAACAAGGGATTGCTTTCTTTGGTCATAAAGGATCTCTATCCCTTGATCCATACGTGCAGTGGGTCCAAAACGACTGAAGATAATACTATTTCCCTACAGGAGGGAAGCGTCGATGTACTCATAACCTACTATTAATCTAATGGTTGGTGGTCAATCAACATCGGGCATTTCCGGTGACCCATCACTTCCTCAAGCATCAATTCCAGAGGTACCCAAGTTTATGCCTATAGAATTATATAGGAAGGTTAAAGCGGATAGCCTCTAGTTAGAATTTGAAAGGCAAAAGCAGAATATGGAACATTCTTTTGTTGAGCAAGAGAAGAGGAAAATGCTTCGTGAAGCCAAGCTGAAGGATAAAATGTTGGAAGAACACGACTTGATGGAAGGTGTGAAAAGACCAAGAGTTGAAAATTCACGCACTTCTAATCAGACATAAGATTTGGTGAAATTCCAAGTCGATTTCGTGAAAAGTAAGCGGAAGCTTGAGAGTCTTCGGGTATCCAAAGACAAGATACAAGTCGAGCACAAAGAAGAAATCAAATTCTTGAAGAAGCAGATTCAAGAAGTAGAATTCAAATCTCAAAGAGATTTTAAACAACAAGAGAGGTTGGAACAACAGGTTTAAGATCAACAAGCACAAATTGACAAATTTAAAGTTTAAATTAAGAAGAAAATGATCAAACGCTAGCCGCCGAAACACAGTTGAAGGGGAGAAGTGCTCAGTTGACTCAAGTAATTGAAGAATTAACAAGGCTCAAAGTTCGGTTCGGAGTTTGACATTGGTTATTAGTTTTTGTTTATATCTTTGTATTTGTAAGGTTCACCGCCAGTTTTGTTGGACGAGTTCCTTTTGACTTGGGCTATATGACTTGTGATATGTTTGTATGGATGATTTATTCTTTTGATATGGGCAGACTCTTTCTTGGTAATCTTGTTGGTAATCAAGGAATGCTTGTGGTCCAAGTAGTGGGAAATTATCCACCTCTACCCACTCCTTCTCGGCAGCATAATGAGCAATAGTTTGTTCAACCAAGGCTTGTGTATATCACTGCTCGTCAACTTAAAGACGATAATTACGATGACTGGATGTCTCATACTGATGAGCCAACCAAAACTGACAAAAAGTTGCGTATGCTTGAGGAGCGTACGCGGGCGTTTGAGAATCAGGGTGCTATGGACCTTGACAAGTCTGATTTAGGTTTGGTCCCGAGATTGAAGATTCCTCCAAAATTCAAAGTCCTAGACTTTGTAAAATACAAGGGCACCTCTTATCGTAGGACGCATGTCAAATCCTACTACAGGAGGATGTCCGTGTATTCTGATGACAAAAAGCTTCTTATGTACTTTTTCCAAGATAGTTTAACTGGTGGGTTACTTGAGTGGTATATGCAATTGGATGGTACTCGTATCCATACATGGAGAGAGTTGGGTGAAGCTTTTGTCTAATACTACCAATATAATACTGATATGGCACCCACGAGGACTCAACTGCAAAATTTATCTCAGAAACAAAATGAATCCTTTAAAGAGTACGCTCAAAGGTGGAGTGATATGGCTGCTAGGGTTCAACCCCCTAAGATGGAGTGTGAAATGGTGGATATGTTCATTGGAACTTTACAAGGGAAGTATTACACGAGTTGTAGTACTTACGATTCATTTGCTGAAATGGTAACATATGGGGAAAGAATTGAGGTTGGAATCAAGCTTGGAAAGATTCAAGATGTCTCTGCAGCTAATGTCGGAAATGCCAAAAAGCCTTTTGGGGGTTTCCAGAAGAAGAAAGATATTGAAGCCAGTGCACTCTATACAAGGAAGGGTAAAGGGAAGCTCTATCAGGGATCTGATCCCAAAATTGCTGCTGTTACAATTCCAGTTGCTCCACCTCAGCATCAAGGATATGTGCCTAGACAAGCCAATCAGACAAAATCCGAGACCACCCCTAGGAAGTTTGATGTTCTTCCCATGTCATATGCTGAGTTGTTACCTCAGTTGCTTGAGCTGAAGTTGGTTGAGTTGCGTACGTGGAAGATTGACCCCGAAAAATTACCAGCTAGATTTGATCTGAATGCTAGATGTGATTTCCATTTTGGTGGATAGGGCCATACCATTAAAAATTTCTATGCTTTTAAGCATAAAGTGCAGGATTTGTTGGATTCCCAGGCCATTAACTTTGGCCCAACACTCAATATTACTAATCAGCCTTTTCCTCCTCATGGCGTCGCCATTGTCAGTGTAATCATTGAAGATGAAAATCTGAATTTGGTTATGGATGTCAATCAGCTGACTACACCCCTCTCATTTGTGAAAGGATAGTTGTCGCAAAAGGGTGTATTCTTGGGTTGTGACATGGACTTTGCATATTTTTTGAATCATCCAGAAGGTTGTTAACTGTTGAAGGATGCAATTCAAAATTTGATTACCGAGGGAACTCTCCAGTTTGATCGCATGGTTATTAAGCCTAAGGTTAGTAATGATGAAGTGGATGTGATAACTATTCCAGTCAAGTCAAAGACAATTCGTGTGCCTGTTACAATCCCAACTCCGGTGAAAAAGTCATAGGTGCTTATTATTATGCCTGGTCCAGTACCATACATCAGTGATAAAGTCGTCCCTTGGAGTTACGATGGTGAGTTTTATTATCAGGGGCAGAAGCTTGTAGCTCAAAAGCCCGAGGAAAACAAATCTAAATAAGAAAAGCTTGTAGTGCATGTTGTTGTTAGTGAGAGTTGGATAACCTGCAGTGGTCGAATCTTCTCACCGCCTGATAAACTTGAAAGTAGAGCTGATGCCACGACTAAGGCTAAGGGTAAGCAGATTGTGGTTGATGGTGCAAAACCGGGGAAGGGTCCTCCAGCTCTTACTCTGGATTCCGAGATGGCTAAAGATGTGACTGGATTGATGAGGTACATAAAGAAAAGCGACTACAAGATTATTGATCTGCTGAGCCAGACGCCCTCAAAAATCTCAATTCTTGATTTGCTCAGAGATTCTGAATCTCATAGAAATGCATTGATGAAGTTTTTGGGGACTTATTTTGTTCCTCAAGAGATCTCAATGAATCAATTTGAAGGGATTGTGAATAGTATTTCTGCAAGTAATGGACTCGGCTTTACAGATTTCGATCTACCCCCTGAGGGGAGGAAAAATAATAAAGCATTATACATCTCCATAGAGATTGTGAAGACCACTCTATTCCATGTGATGGTTGACGCAATTTCCTCTCTTAATGTGTTTCCTAAGTCTTCTCTTATGAAGCTTGATTTTGAAGGGGTCGTGCTATGGCTAAGTGATCTGATTGTCAAAACATTTGATGGGTCTAAAAGGATTGTATTCGGGGAATTTGATTTTCCTATTAAAATAGGTCCCCAAATTTTCGATGCAATCTTCTTCATTATGGACATTAATCCTTCTTATTGTTGTCTGCTTGGCCGTCCAAGGATTCACGGGGCCAGTGCTGTCACTTCCACCATGCATAAAAAATTGAAGTTCTTGTTGAATGAAAAGGTGGTCACTATTTATGGAGAGGAAGATTATGTTGTCAGTCATTTGAGCACCTTTCGCTATGTTTAAGTGGAAGGAGAAATCCATGAGACTTTTTTCCAATCATTTAAAACCGTGCAGGTTGTCAGAACTCTTCGCCAAGAGGTTAAGAAGTTGGAAACCTCCATGCCATCTTACCGCCAAGCACAAGCAGTTGTTCAATCTGGTCATCCTGAAGGCTGGGGCAGAGTGCTGAATCTCCCCATAGACAAACAAAAAAGGCTTAGGCTTCGTCGCTAGACAGAGTGTGCCGACTGCTGCTCCTCTCAAGGTTCAAGGTATCCCTTCGCCAAATCAGTTTTTCAGTGGTGGTGTTATCCATGAATAGGATCATGCTATGGGCGAGGAAGGGGATAGCGATTGCGAAATGGATAAGTGGATTTGTCCTACCATTCAGGGTAAAGAGATTTCTAATTGGTTTTCCGGATACGTCATTGAAGTCACCCATTATGAAGAGTAATTTTCTTTTATTTTTCATTATGCAATAATTCTTACGTTCTTTCTAAGATGTAGTGAACATGTTGTAGGGCCACGATGTTTTTCATTTCAAATTTATCATTAATAAATGACGTCTTTTTACATTCGAATATTTCGCTCCCTGTCTTTTTTATTTATTTTAATTTTTGGCAATGTGATTTTTATTTTGCTTTTTTAATCTGAAACTAAAATAAAAATAAAAACAATTACGCAGATTTTATCCCCCATTAATCTTGGATTATTTCGAGAACGATTATGTTATGGCTCATTATGACTTTGAAAGTCCATCTCATATTATCAATACATCAAGATCACGCATTAGGGTTCGGGTATCTCTTCTATTATTTCTTATCTTTAATTTTGTCTTGAGGGATTTCCAAGCGCCCTAATTGTATATCTTGTATACATGTGTTTTATATTTTACTGACCTCTAACCAAAATCCAAAATTATGTCTTGTTTATTTTGTTTCCTTTAGAAGATAGGGTTTCGGATCAAGGAATTCAGGTGATGGCTCTCCGATTAGGGTTGTGGTTTGTTCAGGACAAAGATGGTTCCAAAAAGCCTATGTTTCAAAGTGGTGATCTATAATCGTAGGTCACGCTCTCCTCAAGCTTCATCCAACATGGTTAAGGCGAGTTTGGTTGCCTAATTATCAAGATTCTTCGAGATAGGTTCATGTGTTTATTTCTATGCTTTCTTCGATGAGTAATATCAAGTTCTGACAAGTGTGAAAATGGTTTAATCAAGATTTCACCACCTCAAGTCCATGTGTTGTTAAGAGTGCTTCGGGTTGTGAAGAAAGACAAAGTCTGGAGTTAATTCAAAGTTGGTTGACTAAAAGTCAATATTTGCAAGTTTGAGTTCAAATGATAATAACTTCTTCATTGTTCAATATTTTTAAGTGATTCTTCGAGCGTATGAATCTCCTTGACATCATCTCCAATTGCTCTTTTCAAGTCGAGAGCTAATTATGTGTAGAAGGCCATCGAAGGTCTGAGTACATTAGAGGTCATTTTGTGACTTTGACCTTTTTTCAAGTGACTTTTGTCCAACTTTCGAGGATCATAACTCCTTCAATTTTCATCATTTTGGGACGATTCTTCCTACATGATACTCTTCAAGATGGTACATGCAAGTTTATTTCAAGAAGCGAGAGAGAATTGTGCTTAGAAAGCCATGAAATTTATTAAAACGTTTTGGGTCATTTTAGACTTAATAGTTTCTTGACCTATAATTCCAGTTTATGCCATGAGTGCTTCCTTAAGATCTTGAGCTCTTGTGATGAGGTTATTATTCGTGAAATCAAAGTGTCTTTTGTTAATGGATTAAGATCTCACCGACTTTTCAAGTGAAATTTATCATTTCTTGAATTTATGACTTAATGGAAGTTTGGTTCATGTTGTGATGTGTTTCTCTCAAGTTCTTTGGTTCAAGAGAAATTTGTGTCCAAGATTTGTGTGATATTCAAAGTTAACAATTCAATCACATTCTTTTTTTCTCAAGAAACAAATTCATGTTCATTCATGTGAACTATTTTTGAAATTCAAGTTATCAAAAACAAGGCATTATTTTTGGTGATGCATTTGTTCAAGATTACAAGAAGCTTTCAAGTTTCCATAAGTTTCGAGTCACTTCATTACTATGATTTTCATAGTTCCTTCAAAGCTTATCAATCTTTTTCTTAGTTTGAAAATCGAAAGGTAAAATTTCTTGTTAGCACCATATTCAAGACAATTCAAGCAAATTCAAGAGGTGGAAATGTGAAAGGTTCATTTGATAGCCAAACATAACAAGTTTTTTTGATACATTGTTTGCAAGTAAAAAAAGTAGAATTCAAATTATATACCTATTGTCAAGCTACCTCGTTAACACATACAAAATATTTCAAGACTTCTACTTTACATCAACTCCAATTTACACCGATGTTACAAGACTTTCCAATTTCTATTTGCTTAAACTTTAAATACCATCTTCATTACAAGCAATGTAAGACTTCTTTTGGCCTAATATTAAATTACATAAATTTCATGTATGCACCCAAAGAGATTTTCATGGCAATCTTCCAAAACTCTAAAGCCTTGAGTCCATCAATTTGAAAATACTCCAAATCTCCCTTCGTGCTTTTCGAGGCCTCTTCATGACTAATCTTGCAGCCTTGCCAAGGTTTCATCTTCAAATTCCTGTCGTTGTGTCTTTATCCTCAAGATATCACCATTGGTTCTCACATGAAAAAGGGAAAGGTTACAATTAGAGATGTCCAAAAAAAGGGGAAATTCAAAAGAAGAAACAAAAATTTGAGATTCAAGAAAGTATTAGTGTCAGAACAAGCATTATTCATTCAGTTTTCAAGTGGGAGCCAATTCAAGCTTAGTTCAAGCCCAAAACAGATTGCAACACAACATGGGACCAAAGCATGTTCCCGAGGGCCCAAACAACATTTCAATCCAAATCAACTCACAATTTCAAAAAAAGAAGCCTAATACAACAACATTAAGCCAGCCACAGTTTGTCAAGAGTCCCATAATTTCATATTTTCCAGCAAGACTAAAACTTCAATCACACAAGTTAGAAAGAATTTAATCACACGTGTAAGGCCTCATTGGTTGCATAAATCAGAATTTTGGTTTAATCATTAGCCCATGACCTCTATTACAAATCACAAATCTGATCTTTGGTTCACAATAGAGGTTGAAGAAAAAAATGGTTTACTGCACAAATACAAGTTCAGAAACAGGCATCATAACATCGCAGTAAAAAGAAACAAGTCAGGAATCACATATTTCCAGCCAAACAAGAAAAGGCCTCATTTGTTGCATAACAATAATCATAATTTTTGGTTCAATCGTTGACCCACGACCCCCTTTATAAATCAAAAACTTTGTTTTGGTTCACAAAGAGAGGCTCAAGAAGCAAGTTATTGCAAAATCAGTAGAAGGCCACATAATCACAGTTACAACATTCAGTAAAATAGTTTGCAGTAAAATCACAAAAGATGAGATCGCAAGCTCTAACCCAAGAAACAAACATGCTCACGTATCCGGAATCAGGATGATAAAATCTCAATGTTAAGCCCAAAACGATTTCACAACCTGTTGCCAAAACTCAGATCCACAAAAAGTTCTCAGCAAGTAAATATTAGAAATCACAAGTTATAATAAGTTACAAGTCAAAGCCCAAGATAGAGAAACAAATTCAAGGCCTGTTATTCAGAAATCAGAAGGCAGTCAAGTGAATTTCTAATTTAATCTTACTATATAAGAATTGATTTACATAGAAAGAGGATACACAGACAGACTCAGAGACTCACAACTCGAAATCACAGAACAAATATCAGAGAGCAAAGTAAACTTATCCGAGCTATCGCCGGAGCCGCCGCTTTCTCTCACCGGAAATCGCAACCACCGGGCCAGAAATCGCAACCACTGTCATTTTTTCATTCTTTTTCTAAAGGTTGAGAATACCTCTATCTTGCACAAATCCATCATTCCTTTTACATTTCCACAACTGTTCTTGTTGTTTTTGAGAAACGATTTCCGAAACTTCTCTGTTAGATCTACTCCTTTTGGTAACTCTTTTTGAATAACAAACTTGATATTTAAAGGAGGAAGAGGAAAACGATTTCAAAACTATAAAAAAAATCAGAGTTTCCTCGCGACGGCGCTGCCGCTACTTCATCGCCAGCCACCGCGAGTACGTTCGTCTACCGCCCTTTACCTTCTCTCTCGTTTTTTTTATTTTCCTCATTTTTTTCTGACTTAAAATAAGTATGATTTGATAAGAAATATAATATTTTTAAGGCATTGTAGTTGATAATTAATAGATAGGGAGTTTTGAAAGAGAAAGCAGAAGAGTTGTTTTAATGTGGTTTTGTTTTCAACGTACATTTTAAGTTTACAACAAATTTTTTTTATCTCTTCTTCTCGCTTCCTTGGGATGCGCGCTGGACTGCATGGAGGACAAGTGGTCCTGAGAAGATGAAGTCAAATAATAATTCCCTGCGCGTATAGTTTTCGCTGCTAATTTGTACGCACATTCTGGGCCATTAGATTTGTCTATTTTGACCAGTTGACCAGATCTGATGGTACACAATTTTTCTGCATTACTTTCTTTTATCTTAATTCCATTTAAATTTGAAATTTCAGTTTAAATTCAATTTTTGTCCAAAAATTCTGAAAAATTTACAAAAATCATTTTCTTTATTTCTGACTTTTTGAATTTTTTCTGAAATTTTATTTTTATTTTTACCATCTTTAATCATTTTTCACTTACTTGAATGATTTTAATTAATTTAAAAATATTTTTCACTTTAAAGAATTACCAATTTTTTTTGTAAAAATATTTGAGATTATTTCTGACTTTTCTATGGTCTCTTTTAATTTTTATTTGATATTTTGAATACAATTTGTTATTTTGCCTTTTATTTTCGTTGAAAAAAATAATTTAAAAATCATTTTCTCCTGCTATTTTGTTTATTAAATGCAATTTTATTTTTGTATATATTCTGGTTGATCTTGAACTATGTGATTTTTAATCATGAGCTTCATTAACATCATTGGATCTTAGGTGTTGAGTTTAACTCCACCAAAATGGATGAATAATTTTAATGATAGTTTGATTAAATTTTTTTGTTCAGATGTGGAATTCAACTCTTATCTATCTCTTCTCCATCTTATTTCTTTTTTACTTTCCTTGTGCTTTAAGTTTCATGAGTGTGGTTTCTATCACATCTCAAATTCTTACGTAGTACATACATTGTTATTGACCGGCCTCAAAATAGGTGTGACTTCTACATAAGTCCACTTACGATTGCTTAACATAGCGCTAAATTTGTCCCGATTCGAGAAATGATCATTCGTGGTCCGAAACTATGTTTGCAAGCCCAAGTATGTTTAATTTAAAACCTTTGATCCAATAACCTTGAGGTTCATTGTTAGGAGGCTTTGGTCTTACCAATCCTCTAATGAACCATCATAAACTTTGGTTTTAGCGAATCATTTAAACATCGTTGATCATATGTTGTCGCTTCGAAAACTTGAAATGAATGATATACTTGACAAAAAGCAAATGAGACTTGTTGTTGAGAAGTTTTGATTTTATCAATCTTCTAATGAGTTCTCAAATGCAAGTTTCAAGATGGTCATTCAACTAACCCTTAACTTCTAAATCATTAATAATTGACTTTATTTTTATGCTTTGTGCTTTTACTTTATGCCCTTTACCTTACGCTTTTACTTTCATGCACCATTTATTTTAGCATTTATATTTCATGTTATTTTCATCTTTTCTCATTTAAGCATTTATCTTTATGTCATTTTATTTTGCTCACTTGAGCTTTTTTCAATTTCTTTTTGAAGACACTTAATAATCAACATGAACAATAAAATACCTTAAGGTTGCTCGGACTATTTGGTTACTATCCCTGGCATAATGAAGTGGTGGATTTCTCAAACTTAGGATTAAAAGCCTTTGATACCTTTAAGACCTTGTGGCTTTGATTTTTATTTTGTCTGGAGTTCTTGGGGTTTACCCCGAGACATTGGGTTGTTTTTTTTCTTTGTGTGCAGGTTATTCTGATTATGTGTTTTGTCTGTCATTGGAAATTCCTCTGTATACAGCCGTTACTCTGCCCAATTTTTGTAAAGACTTAATGCATCTGAAGTTTGGTATTCTTAAAGAGGTTTATTATCTTTGCTTTCTTGGTTTCAATCTAAAAGATGGGAATTCCACATTGACTCTTTATGTCAAGTGTTGACTTCTTGTTGGTTAGACGTTTTTTTCCCTAGCTTTTACCTTGTGCTTTAGGATAGGCCCTTCATCTCTTTCCATCTTATTTAATTTCAAAAATATTCTCCCTCCTTTCCAAAATTCTTCTGGTTTTCTAACTTGAACCGCTTTCACAATAAATTTGGACTTAGGTCCATGCATTTTCAAAAACATTTTCTTAATCAAACTTTAACCAACTTAATTATACTTTGACATTTTTGTGAGAAGACTAAAATTCAATCAATCTCATTCAAACCATTTTGCCACTTCGGCTTTTCATTTAAAACTTTTTTTTCAAAAGATCAGACTCTTGTCAATCCTTGAAGTGATGTGAGCTACTATACTTCTACGATATATAGTAAAGTGGTATATTTTCCACTTGGGTGTCGAGTGAGACTTTGTTGATTTAAAGTCCAAGATATATCCTCCACTTTGAGATAATGCAAATTCTCCTTTCTCATAATCATGGGTAGTAAGTATGTTTTCCACTAGGGTACAATGATGATGTCTCTTATCTTAAAATTAATCAACACACTTATGTTTTAAAATTTTTAAAGGAGAACTACGAGTACACTGATTCCCTATTACACGGAAGGTGGTACGTAGGCACTAAAGGTTCGCAACCGCGGCGGGTGCAAAAAAATTGTAAAAAAGATACTTATTTTCTCATCTCCACCATCTATCTTTTATACAACATTTATAGCCAAAGTACACAAATTTTCAAAGAGGTTCCTGTGGAGTACCGTAGAAGTTTAGGGTACTAATACCTTTCCTTTTCATAACCAACCCCCGTACCTAGATTCTCTCCCCCTCTTTTTTGGGTTATTCGCTCTTTTCCCATTCCTCTAGAAACAATAAAGCGCTGTGGCAATTTTTATTTGATCTGTGTGAGCCAAGTCAATTCAATGGCCTTGTCTCAATATTTCTACCGCTACAGTGTTGTGCAACTCTTTAAAGAAATCTTTTGTGTATAGTTTTGTAAATAGGCAAGGAGTTGTTGCTCATATCTTGCTATAAAACACTTAGGTGTTTTTCTTTTTACTGAAACATTTGTGTAATATGCTTAAAAGAAGAAAACTGTAATACCCTGAAAGTATTCAATGGTTTTTGATTGATTCCTTGAGTGACCAAATGAAGGTCTGATCTCAAGAAGACTCTTGTTGCAGTTTGAGTGGATTTTCAATAAGGATCGACTGACTTATTAGGGTGTCAATAAGGTTGATCTGACTTATTATGGTTTGGTTGTAGTCGGTTTGGTTATAGTGGATTAAATCCTTGTTGAAGGAAAATCACCTTGAGGGGTAGACTGAAGTAGCTTAATTAACAGTGTACCAGGATAAAAATAATTGTGTTAATTTATTTTTACGTTTTAAGTTAACTTGGTCTTTCATCAAAGAAAATATTTAAATTATTTTGGTGAAACCCAATTCAAACCCCCTTTCTTGTGTTTCTCACACCTTCAATTGGCATCAGAACTTTGGTTCTGGTATTGATAGTTATCAAACACTTAATAGTGTCAGATAAAGATCCAAATGAGTTTTTCTTTGAAGAAACACAATGGTTGAACCCACACCAATTAACGCTGCTTCATATTCAAATGATAAAAGCTACAATGTAAAACCTCTCATCTTTGATGGTGAAAAGTTTGAATACTGGAAAGATAGACTAAAAAGTTTCTTCCTAGGTCATGATGGTGATATTTAGGATTTGGTAGTTGATGGATATATACCTCCCACAGATACTACTGGAAAAGAGATAGCTAGGAAAGCTATCACTGATCTACAAAAGAAAGATTATAAGAATCATCATAAAGTAAGAACCATCATGCTGAATGATATTTCTTATACTGGGCATGAGAAGATCACAAATAAAGACTCAGCTAAGTCTATATTTGATTCTCTTAAAATAACTCATGAAGGAAATGATCAAGTCAAAGAAACTAAGGCGCTAGCCTTGATTCAGAAATATGAAGCCTTCAAGATGGAGGATGATGAAAGTGTTGAAGCCATGTTCTCAAGATTTCAAACCTTGGTTGCAGGAATGGGAGTTTTGAACAAAGGATATTCAACAACAGATCATATAAAGAAAAATATCAAAAGCTTGCCATCTAAATGAAGGCCTATGGTAATTGTACTCAAGATTGCAAAGGATCTAAAAAACACTTCTCTAGAAGAACTGATAATTTCCTTGAGAATCCATGAAATTAAGCTAGAACAAGATGAACCTCAGAAGAAGGTAAAATCTATTGCGCTCAAATCTGTAAGAATACCTGAGAAGACCAAGGATCTTCAAGCACAAGAGATTGAGAATTAAGAAGGAAACTCTAATGATAAAGAAGATGAGTTGTCTCTACTATCCAGAAGGGTTAACCGTCTCTGAAAGAGAAGTCAAGGCAACAAGTTCAGAAGTTCAAGAAGGACCAGAGGTCGCTTCAAATCAACTTAGTATCACTTCGAATCAACTACAGGAATGTTAGTGTGGGTATTGATGTACCACTTCTAAGAAGAAGAAAAATAGCGATTTTAAGCAGGACAAAAATTAACATAGAGGTCCCTCATTGACTCAGTATGGCTTGTTTTGATTAAAACTTATTATATATTCTTTTGGAATTTTATACATATATTTTTACTCAAAGACCTACTGAACGATAATTCGTAAGACAAAGATACAAAAACTTCTATCCAGATTACACACATAAATACAACTAATAGTCATAAGATTATACATAAACGTTAACTCGTGAACTTCAAATTCTAGAAAGACCCTGCATACCATCAAACCAAGAAAACAAAAAAAACGAAAAACAAATTTCAAACATATATTCAGGGGTGTATGAGAATATAGAGGTACTAATCTGAGGTGCCGTGACTAATATAAGTTGCTTCCTCCTTTCTTTCTGTTTTCTTCTCTTTGATGCAGATGAATATTGAATGTCGAAGGCTCAGGGTTTTGTTGTTGTTCTTCGATGTGAAGAGCAACAACTTTGCGATATGTTTTTAGTGAATTGTAGATGCCTCTATAGTGTGAAACTTAAGAGCTATTTATAATTGAAAATTAGGTCAAAAATTAAATGTGGTTGATTTATTTTCGGCATAATTTCATTGGTTAAGATTTGATCCATAATTTGGTGAACAAGATTACGAATATGGACTTGTTTGTGAATTTTCCAAATATTGAGATTGATTTAAAAAGATTTTATTTATTTTTTAAAATTTTACTATTAGGTGCATAAAATCAAATATTTAAAAATTAAAAAAATAAATAAAATGGCTTTAAATAGAAAACGAAAAATAATAATAAAATAATCAAAAAATAACTTTTTTAATCCTCTTTTAATGAAAAACACAAAGATACAAAAAGTAGCATAATGAGACTTGAACCCGCAACCTTACACTCAAACTCTTTTCACACAGTCTTTTACCAACTATGTTATCTTAATCATTCGATATAAAAATAACTTTTGAAAATTATGATGGACGTTACACATTTGCTATTAAGAAAAATACAAATAATCTAACACAACCTATTATATATATTTTTCTAAATAAACCTAAACTAAATAAATTAATGTTAGATATACTAAGCATATATAAAAAAATCTAAAGTGAAAGGATGATAAATAAATATTTTTTTAAATAATAATTTTATTTATTATATCAAAGAGAAACTTTCACTTCGAGACACCTAGTATTTTAGGAGCTAGATGATTGGATATTTGGCTATAGATAAGAAGAAAATGGATAGGAAAATTCTGGATATAACAGTAAGTTCAAACCCTTACCCACTTGATTTCCATATTACCTCCTTTGAATGGGGAAAACCAAAATCATCAAAAAACTATAATTCCACGTCTTAGACGCTTGATGAAATGCATGAGTGTGAGTGCTATGATAATGTATATGGATGTGAAACATAAGCCAGATAAATGTAAAATTAGAAAGGTAAATTTTGGGGGTGCAACAATAAGCTTGAAAATGTGGAAATCACTTATTCAGAATCTGAAGGTAAAGAAACTACTGTTGAAGTTTAAGAAGTGAAAGAATCAGAAAACGCTCAACCAGAAGCTTCTAATGATCAAACTCCTCTAAAGAGGCTAATACAAAGTCTATCACATTCAGACGAACTAATTCTGGGAGATAAGACAGAACCTGTCTGAACCAGATCTCACTTTAAACCTTATTAAGAAACACTTCTGAGTTTAGTATCGATGGTAGATCCTGCTTCTACCTATGAAGCTCTTCTTGATCAATCATGGATCCAAGCCATAGAAGAAGAACTCAGGAAATTCTCAATCATTGATGTTTGGGATCTAGTACCAAGACCCAAAGGAATCCATGTGATTGGAACCAAATGGGTGTAAGAATAATAAGTGTTTCTATATATGGACTTAAGATTTTGATGATAACTTTACATGTTATCTTTATGAACAATTGTATTTGTGGATTAGTGGATCAAGTCCTTGGATAAGGCGAAATCATCCTTGAGGGGTGGTGTGATCGGTAGATCTGGAACTGACTGTTTAACGCTGGTTCGCGAAATGTCGCGGAAGCAAGAGTCACCACCGTCTTTTATTTTCTCCAAATGGAAAGGACAAAAGCACAAAAAAATTCCTTATAGAGATTGCTCTCGGTTCGGGAGGTAGATTATAGAAAGGGAAGGTGTTAGCACCCTTTCTATCCATGGTTATCCATGGGCTCTTAGATACTTGCTCACTTGTGTTTTCAAAATGGGTTGTTTTCTTTTCAACTGTGGGTTTTAAAAAGTTTCTTTGAAAATTTCAGTTCGACTCTTGTATCAGTCCTCAAGAGTGTTTGAAAAGTTGCTTTCGAAAGCTTTTGAAAAAGTGTCGGTGTGAAAAGTATTTTTGATTTGTTTTGAGATTGGAGCAAGTATCTAGAGTCGTCTACCTACCCTAAGGAATTCGTCTGTGTAAATGTCCTTAAAGTAGTGCCATCCCACCATTGAGAGGTAGGTAGCACCACTGTTGGAGGTGTTCGGGTCAATTCGAGGGTTCGGGACGTGGTGATCACCGGAGCAATAGGAAGACACCTTAGAAGCTACCCTCATGCCATGTTCATGGACATGAGGACTTACTAAAACGTCCTCTACTCGACGACCACCTTTCGAGGGGCAAGGCAACAGTGAGGCGTACCCTAGGGGTGGTGTGTGATTTGTGTGTCATGTTCATTTACATTTATCTTGTTCATGCATTGGTGATCTACGCGTTGCTTTTATTTTTGACATTCATTCTTTCATGCAAATTAATTAACAGTTAAAAAGATGCGGAATTAAAAGGTCCTACGCTATTACAAAGGCGCGGGTCCACATCGCCAAATTAATCCAAGACCCGATTTGAGAATAAAGCAAAATGCGGAAAATAAATGTCTAATTAATCTATTACATGGCTTTTCGGCAATTACATTATTATTCGTAAAAAAAGAAATAAGAATAAAATGCGCGAAGAAGTAAAGTCGGGAATGCGAGGGCGTTGGACCCTTTTAAGGAAATTAAATTACAATTATGAAATTAATTAAATTTAATGAGAAAAGGGAAGTTATTTTTTTGAGTATTTTGTATTTATGGATTTTTAATAAGAAAATTAAATGAAATTAAAAAGAAAGGTCAATTAACCCTAATTCTAAATTGTTTTTAATTTATTAAGAAAACTATTTAAATTAGACCTAGTTTTAATTAATTATTTACATGGTAAGTTTATTTACAAAATATAATTAATAATTAAATATGGTGAAAAAAAAGAAAAAAAAGGAATAAAAGTCCTTAAAACCCTAATTCTACATCTTTTAGTTTATTACAAAAATATTAAAATTTAAACCTAGAATTAAAGACTAAATTAATTATTAAATTTATTTACAAAAAAAAAGTTAGTGAATTAAACATATTTTTTTTATTTTATAGTTTCTGAATTTTTTGGGTATTTTTTATATTAGGAAAATATTAATTTATGAATTAAGAGGAAATAATTAAATTAAAACAAATAATAAAAATATAGGGAAAAGAAAATAAATACAAACTCTAGGGGGTGTTGACCCCAATTTGGAGGTATTTGGCCAGCAATTAGGCCCAGTGTTTTAAGGCCTTGTTTGACTTTATTGGCTTGTGTATGACACGTCTGACTTATGCACATGGTGGTCTTCAGATCAAGGCCACTGGATTGGGATTATTGGGCGCGTGGCACGTCAGATTATGGGGACACATGATGGTCATTGGGAAGCATGCTGCATAGAATCACATTAGGACAAAATATATTGAGAAAGGGAGGGGACCTGGGGATCGAACCCAGGTCCCATTGCTTACCAAGCCAATGCCTTGCCAGCTGCGTTGTTGTGTTGCTTTGTTAATATAATGAGACGTGAATAATAAAAGAGAGAAAAGACAAGTTAGTGGGACAACTTAAAAAAAGCGCCAATTATTTGAATCAGCCAATTGCAGTCCAACACGCATCATCTTCTCCACTCGTTTCTGCATTTGCCTGAAAAAACAAAACAAGATTGCGGGGGTTTTAAACCCTCACTACATGACATATGAAAAAATAGCAAATAGGCCGTCGTTGATCATAAATTGATCGCGAGGTGTAGAATCGATTAGTCACGAGCTTCTGATTTCAATGGCGTGGGTCTCGTGTCTCAATTTTTCCTGAAGAGGAAACCCCTAATTTTGCAACTCTGAAACCCTAGCAAGCTTCAATGGTAATTCCATGTATAAAGCACGAAAACTCAATTAAATGATATGGTTAGCTTTAGAATGATTAACTTAATATAAATCAAGCATTAGAAATTGAAAATAACGCATGAATCATGAGACATGAATATGAGCAAAGTCATGAATAGGACGGGTTCGTTCTACCAATTCCTTGCGTTAGGAGCAGTGGTTTTGATCCAGAAACGTTCCTTGATGCATTGGGAGTGCAATGGAATAATTATCTTGCTTTGAAACGTACTCTAAGGCAGTTTTCAGTTTTCACTTTTTTCACAAAAATTGCAAAGTTTGTTTTGGTTCTTTGGCGCAGCTTGAAGGTCTTTGGCATTAGGTTTTGCATCTGACTTATGTATGGGATGGATTAGGATTGAATTTTGAGCCAAAAGATCAATGCATTGATGAAAGAAATATTTGATTTTTAATGAATATTTTCAAATCTTTTCCACATGAATATCATGCCAATTTGCACCAAATCTTCCTTTTTTTGAAGTGCACGAAATCTTGAGTAACCAATGAGGGCATAGGCTGCATAAAAAGATTCAAATGCATTTGTTTAGTATTTTTTTCATATTTTATTTTATTAAATGAATTAATGGTGATTAAAAATTCAAATAAATAATAAAAATGATGAAATAAATCCCCTTTGGGCCTAATGGTCGTGCATAGCCTTTGGATGATGAATCTTGGAAGAAAATGTGGCCCATTAGCAATTTTGAGGCATTTGAAGCAAAGTTGACTTTTCAAAATTCCCAAAAATTTCCCAACTTCCACAAGGCATATCTTGCTCAATTTTTAAGATTTGATCATGTTCTGTGACATTTTGGAAAGGTCTTGAAGTCCTCTAACCAATGCCTTTGGTCCCATGTCATTTTGATTTACCAATCTCAAGTTATGGTCTTTGACTTAAAGTCCCTTTTTGTTGACTTTTGAAAATGACCTATAATATTGAAATTGATAACTTTTTGTGAGAGCATTTCTTGGACTTGAAGTGTGAAGAGGAGTTGTAGGAAATGTGATTCTCTTCAAAATGAGCTTTGGATGGAATTTTTCTGATAAACCATGTGGAAGTTATGCCTTGGTCAAGTTACAGTTGACTTTTTCAACTGTCCAAATATGGAAACTTTTGCATCTTGAGACTTTTTGAGCCATGCTTTGAAAATCATAATCAAGAATTGATCAAATGATGTTTGTGGCTTCAAAATAAGATGTTGACCAAAAATTTGAACTTTTGACTGTCAAATGACCATTTTACCCGTACAGTTGACTGTAGGGCAATTAGGGTTTTTGACTGTGCAATTTTGTGCTGTAAGTCTTGAAACTTGGCATGAGGATGCTTGACCATGTTTATAGGCATGTGGGACTTGTTTGGACCCTTGGAAACTTCAACTTCTTTTCCAGAACCAAAACCCTAATTTTTTACTGTTAGGAGGCCCTTGAACTGTGCAACCCTTGGGGAGATTTTGAAGCATGCTTTTTGCAAATTTTGAAGAATATGGGAGGGCAAATTTTGGGGTACAACAGTTGCCCCTGTTCAATCTTCTTAGACCTGAGGATGCAGATTGGCTGACGTGCCTTTCGTAATCCGAAGGTGGAAGATGATTGAACACTAGAGTGCCCAGAAATTTGCGCTCACATAGTAGTGTGATGATGGGAGTGGGCTTATAGATGCCATTTGGAGATTGATGGATAGGATGATGGGCTTATAGATGCCATGCTGAGAGTCGATCGCGTAAGAGATTCCTTAGCGAGAACTTGCGTACCTGAAAAGAAAATGATTACCTGACCTGTTACAAGAGCTGGTCTTCAAACTCTTTGTGTAGATGTGCCCTGACTGGTTACAGGAATTGAATCTGGAGCTTCAGAAGGTGATGAATGAACCAGGGATGGTTACTACCTCAACGGGACGGTGAGGGAACCTTGTACGATTACTACCTCAACAGGAACGCTGAGAGAACCTGGGGCGATTACTACCTCCACAGTAACGGGGGGAGAATCTGGGATGATTACTACCTCAACAGGAACGCTGAGAGAATCTGGGGCGATTACTACCTCAACAGCAACGCTGAGAGAATCTTGGGCGACTTCAACCTCAACAGTAACACTGAGAGAATCTTGGGCGACTTCAACCTCAACAGTAACGCTGAGAGAATCATAGGCGACTTCAACCTTAACAGTAACGCTGAGAGAATCTTGGATGTCTTCAACTGGATAAGAAACAGGGAGATCTTAGGGGCGATCTGACTGAACCAGAGAAGGCCTTTGACTGGATAAGAAACAGAAAAATCTTAGGGTCAATTTAACTGAACCGGTCTAGGTCTTGGAATCTTCAACTGGATAAGAATCAGGGAGATCTTAGGGTCGATCTGACTGAACCAGAGAAGGCCTTTGACTGGATAAGAATCAGGAAAATCTTAGGGTCGATTTAACTGAACCGAACAAGGTCTTGAAATCTTCAACTGGATAAGAATCAGGGAGATCTTAGGGTCGATCTGACTGAACCAGAGAAGGCCTTTGACTGGATAAGAATCAGGAAAATCTTAGGGTCGATTTAACTGAACCGGTCTGGGTCTTGGAATATCTTCAACTGGATAAGAATCAGGGAGATCTTAGGGTCGATCTGACTGAACCAGAGAAAGCCTTTGACAGGATAAGCATCAGGAAAATCTTAGGGTCGATTCAACTGAACCGGTCTGGGTCTTAGAATATCTTCAACTGGATAAGAATCAGGGAGATCTTAGGGTCGATCTGATTGAACCAGAGAAGGCCTTTGACAGGATAAGCATCAGGAAAATCTTAGGGTCGATTTAACTGAACCGGTCAAGGTCTTGAATATAGCTGAGAACTTAACTAGATCTTTCCTGAAAGGTAAAGGTCAGTCATATGCCATGCATGATATGGATCAAGCAATGATGTTCTCAACATAAATGAGATTTGTAAGATATGATGCGTATATGCATGCTATAATGTATGGAAGTGCGATGTTTATGAATGTATCTTTTTTATCTAGGAAAGTAAATCCTTGACGGGTGCCGGGAAGTCACTCCTGGGCTGATGTTGAAGAATAGATCTTTGCTTCCGCTTGGGGATGATAGTTGCAAGAATACCGGTAGGAGAAGATAACTCTGTTGGGGAATAAACTTGGCGAATGGATTAATCTGCAGGGAGAAAAGTACTCTAACGATCTTGCTGGGGAGCAATACTCTGTGGGGAGAGAGGTACTTTGCTGAAACGTTGATGGTAACTTCGCTGGGGATACCCTTGTTGTGTTGGAAGTGTTAGTAGACTTCGCTGGGGATAAGAAGACTTTGCCGAGAACAATCTTTCCATGGCTTTTGGCTGAGGATAACCCAGTTATATCCTGGTAGGGAAATAAATCTTTGAGTAAAGCCGGGAGACGCGTTCGTGCTCTGCGAGGATAAGCTTCCAGAATCTACTGGGGATAAGCTTACTACTTGGGGAGATGGATTCCAACTTTCCTGGGGAAATCTTGATTGGACTCTCCTGGGGAAGTTTTGAACTGTATCGGGGAAATGACTCCACTGAATGTTTGATATACCGCCGGGGAACAATCTTTAGACTAAGACTGCCGGGGATGCTTGTTAAGAATGCATGTATATTGCTGGGGAATGTTGAGATCTGCTGGAGGATACTCAATTTCCTTAAGGCTGTTGTAACTTTGCTTGGGGTGAGTGCACTGACTTGCTGACTCACTCTTTGGGGAATTAAGATATACTGGTTGTGTTCTTCAGCTGAACCTACCTTGGTACCTTGGTGGACGGAACAATTAGATCGCTTAGACAACTTTTTATTGCCCCTGTTTCTAATGTTACCTGTAATTAATCCTTTGTTTCGTATGCAAATATTCATGAGTTAGCAAATTATTGTCAATGCATATATCACAAATTGAACCTCGGACGTTCTTCGCAAAACAAAACAGAAAAGGAAAAACAATTGGCAATTTTAACTGAAAAGTGATTTTTGTATTGATTTTTGAATTTGCCTGTAACTAGGCGTTTTATGTACAAGAGGCTGACGTCCTAGTAAGAGAACGCCGCCGAACAAAAGAGTTTATACAAATTTGTACAAAGGAATATAAAACAGCTGTGCGAAATGAATGATCCACTGGGTTTCAACTCTGCTATTGCCTTTATATCTCCGAGCGTCTCATCACTTGATGACCTTAGTTGAAGATGAAGCTGACTGATCGATGCCGTCTGAATTTGCGGTAGATACTGGATTCTGGATGCGAAGTGATCCCATGAGACATAGTATTACGCTTTATCCCTAACTTTTGCCTGGACCGCCCTTTCGGGTTTTCAGTCCACCGGGATACCCATTTTTGCCCAAGCCGCCTTTTCAGGTTTTCGACTTGCCGGGTGTACAGATTTTTTTTCATTTCATCCCTTCATTTTGCCCGAACCCTTTTGGTTCGCCGGGAAGCCCTAATTTTTGCCTAGGCATGTCAGCCTAGCGGGTCTTTATTATGCGTAGTATCTTTTTACTATGTCTGCATTGGCGGGGTGAGGAAGGTCGTCACCATCCATGTTGGTTAGAATCATGGCTCCTCCTGAGAACACATGCTTAACCACAAATGGCCCTTCGTACATAGGGGTCCATTTGCCCCTTGGATCACTCTGGGGAAAGAAGATTCGCTTGATTACCAGATCCCCAACTCGATATTCTTGTGGTCTGACCTTTTTGTTAAATGCCCTAATCATCCGTTTCTGATACGTCTGACCATGACAAATAGCAGCAAGTATCTTTTCATCAATAAGGTTTAGCTGATCAAGTCGTGTCTGGATCCAATCATCTTCGTTCAGATCTGCATCCTTCATTATCCGGAGAGAAGGTATTTGCACTTCGATCGGTAAGACTGCCTCCATACCGTAGACCAGGGAGAAAGGAGTTGCCCTGGTTGACGTCCTGGCTGAGGTACAGTACCCATGTAGAGCGAACGGTAACATCTCGTGCCAATCTTTATAAGTCACCGTCATCTTCTGCACAATTTTCTTAATATTTTTATTGCTGCTTCTACAGCCCCATTCATCTTCGGTCTGTAAGGAGAAGAGTTGTGGTGCTGTATCTTAAACTGCTCGCAGAGCTCAGTGATCATCTTGTTATTTAGATTGGTACCGTTGTCTATAATGATCCTCTCAGGGACGCCGTATCGACAGATCAAGTTGTGCCGAATGAACCGTGCCACAACAGTCTTGGTTACCGTAGCGTAGGAAGCTGCTTCAACCCACTTTGTGAAGTAATCAATCGCTACCAGGATGAAGCGATGACCATTGGACGCTGTAGGTTTAATCTCACCGATCATATCTATGCCCCACATTGCAAACGGCCAAGGCACAGTCAGAACATTTAGGGGAACTGGAGGAACATGCACCTTGTCTGCATAAATCTGGCATTTATGGCATGTCCGAGAGTGTTGATAACAGTCGGCTTCCATTGTGGACCAGAAATACCCTGCCCGAAGGATTTTCTTTGCCATAGTATGTCCACTGGAATATGTTCCGAAGGTCCCTTCATGTAGCTCTTCCATGATCCTTTCTGCTTCTGTCTTGTCCACACAACACAGTAAGATCGAATCATGGTTTCGCTTATACAAGATGCCGTTGCTAAGGAAGAACTTTGCTGCGAACCTTCTCAGAAACTTCTTATCGTTGACAGAGGCACCTTCAGGGTATTCCTGAGCTTCCAAGTATCTCTTCACCTCATGGTACCAAGGCTTCTCAGTCACCAATTCAGTCTCGAGATCACAACAGTATGCCGGTTCGTCCAGTTTCCAGATGATGATCCGGGGAGCCTCATTGTCCCATTTGACCTTGAACATAGAAGACATCGTAGCTAACGCGTCCGCCAGCTGATTCTCCTCTCTCGGGAAATGTTCAAAGGTGATCTCTGTGAAATGGGGGATCAAGGTCAACACACATTCTTTGTAAGGAATAAGATTCTGATGTTTCGTATCCCACTCTCCTTTGATCTGGTTGATCACGAGAGCGGAATCTCCGAAGACACTCAGAAACTTGATCCTTAAGTCGATCGCAGCTTGGAGACCCATGATGCATGCCTCATACTCCGCCATGTTGTTGGTGCAGTTGAAACATAGTCGAGCAGTGAGTGGAGTATGAGTGCCTTGGGGGGATATGATCACAGCGCCGATACCGTTACCCAAAGCATTGGAGGCTCCGTCAAAGTTCATAGACCATCGGGGTCCTTCCTCAGGTCCTTCATCTGGTCCAGGTACTTCACAATCAGTCACTATCATGATACTCTCGTCGGGAAACTCAAAGTTCATTGACTGATAGTCGTCTACTGCCTGATGTGCCAAGTGGTCTGCCAATACACTTCCTTTGATGGCTTTCTGGGTTGTGTATTGAATGTCGTATTCTGTCAAGATCATTTGCCATCTTGATATTCTCCCAGACAGAGCAGGCTTTTCAAATATGTACTTTATAGGATCCATCTTTGAGATCAACAAGGTAGTGTGAGTCAGCATATACTGTCTCAGCCGACGAGCAGCCCATACCAAAGCGCAGCAAGTTTTCTCAAGCAGTGAGTATCGGGTCTCACAGTCGGTAAACTTTTTGCTAAGGTAATAAATGGCATGCTCTTTTCGGCCAGACTCGTCATGCTGCCCCAGCACACACCCCATTGAGTTGTCAAGTACTGTCAGGTATAGTATCAGAGGTCTCCCTTCAACCGGTGGCATAAGGATGGGTGGTTCTTGGAGATACTCTTTGATTCTGTCAAAAGCAGCCTGACATTCATCATTCCAACGTACTACCTGATCTTTCTTCAGCAGCTTGAAGATTGGTTCATAGGTAGCGGTAAGGTGCGAGATGAATCGAGCAATGTAATTCAGGCGTCCTAAAAAACCTTTGACCTCTTTCTCTATTTTAGGAACTGGCATCTCTTGAATAACTTTAACCTTGGCAGGGTCCACTTGAATACCTTTGTCACTTACCACGAAGCCTAGCAACTTTCCGGATCTAACCCCGAAGGTGCACTTGTTCGGGTTCAACCTCAGCTTGTACAGTTTCAGACGGTCAAACAATTTTTGCAGGTGATCAAGGTGCTCTTCCTCAGTTTAGGACCTTGCAATCATGTCGTCAACATACACTTCTATCTCATGATGGATCATGTCATGAAATAAAGCAACCATGGCACGTTGGTAGGTTGCCCCAACATTTTTCAGTCCAAAAGGCATGACCTTGTAGCAGAAGGTGCCCCACTGAGTAACAAAGGTAGTCTTTTCCATGTCCTCAGGAGCCATCTTGATCTGATTATAACCTGAAAAACTGTCTATGAAAGAAAACACTTTGTGCTGAGCCGTATTGTCAACAAGGACATCAATGTGAGGTAGAGGGAAGTCATCCTTGGGGCTGGCCCTGTTCAGATCCCTGTAGTCGACACACATTCTGACCTTTCCATCTTTCTTTGGTACTGGCACTACATTAGCAACCCACTGAGGGTAAGAAGTCATTGCGAGAAAACCGGCATCAAACTGTTTCATAACCTCGGCTTTGATATTTTCGGACATCTCTGGACGCATACGACGGACCTTTTGCTTAACCGGAGGGCAGTCTTCCTTGGTAGGCAAATGATGGACCACGATATCAGTATCCAAATCGGGCATGTCTTCGCAGGACCAGGCAAAGATCTCCACATACTCATGTAGCATCTGAGTCAACTGTTGCTTCACGCTGAGCTCTAGGTTGGCACCAATCTTAACCTCCTTTCTGTCCGTCTCAGTACCCAGATTTATTGTTTCCACTGGCTCTTCGTGTGGTTGAATTGCCCTCTCTTCCTGAAGTAACAGTCTTGCAAGCTCGCCAGGCACTTCGCAATCATCTTCACCTTCGTCTTCGACTAAGTTGATCGGATTTTCGAAGTCATAACTGGCAGTAGCAGAGTCGTTACCAGTGAGATCCAGAGTGGATTGAAACCTGTATGAGTGAGTGTGTGTAAATACAACTGTTTTTGCAATAAGGAAAGAAAGAAAAGGAGCATAAGATTTGAAATGCGAGAAAACGTCCAAGGTCTTTATTCATGATATATGAAATGACAATTTAATATACCCTCACAAATGGAGCCACGGTGCCCCGGGTAAGACACCGGGCCATAGAGTTTTAATTGTTTATTACAAATAAAAACAAAAGAATTTTATTACTGCGTAACAAAAGTGACAGGAGTATGATCCTTAGCAGTCCAATTGGTCAATCCACCATCAGTCGTCGGGTAGATCCAGCTTTCAAACTCTGACTCTTCCACTTCATCTTCGTCCCCAACAGCATTCACTCCTGGATTGGTAATGAGCACAGGAGATCTTCTGGTCTTTGCCTTACGCATAGCCTTCTGACCCTCTGCAGTAAAACCCAGTCCAAACTTGTCAGTTTTAGGTGTAAAATCAGGGAGCCTGCCCCAGTTAGCACATTCACCTTTCTTGATCACAGCCCGGGCATCCTTCAAGGAAGCCATCTTCAAAGGAACATCCTCTTTGATTACTGTTTCCGCTGCTGCCAATGTTGGAGATACCTCTTCGAAATGCTGAAAGGGGGTTTCAATAAAATCCCCGTCCATCTCAATATACCTGAAGGAATTCAAATGGCTCACCATGTACTCCTCCTCTCCCTGCACAGTGACAATCTTCCCTCTGACGGGGTACTTGAGCTTCTGGTGCAGGGTAGAGGTCACTGCCCCAGCTTTGTGGATCCAAGGTCGACCCAGTAGACAAGAATAAGATGGACGGATATCCATCACATAGAAAGTAGAGTCGAATACTTGAGAACCCACACGAATAGGAATGTCTACCTCTCCATGGACCATCCTCTTAGAACCGTCAAAGGCTCTGACGATGATGTTGCTAGGTTTCAGCTCCAGGCCTTCACAATCCAAACGGTCTAAGGCCTTCTTGGGTAGCACATTTAGGGAAGAACCAGTGTCCACCAACACGTGTGCAAGGGTAGTGCCCCTGCATTCAATAGAGACATGCAGGGCGTCATTGTGGTCCTTTCCCTTAGCAGTAAGGTCAGCATCCGAGAAACCCAAACCATTATCCGCTATCAGATTTGCTACGCAATCAGTAAACTGGACTGCAGATGTATCCTGTGGCACATGGGCCGTCTTGAGAAATGAAATCAAGGCCTTAGCATGGGCCTCTGAGCACAGTAGCAAGGAGAGCATGGAGATTTTGGAGGGTGTATGCCTCAGCTGCTCAACAACATTAAAGTCACTCTTCTTGATTATTTTCAGAATTTCCTCCATCTCTTGTTGGGAGGCCTCAGCAGTCACAGATTTTGGTGCCTCCATCCGGGCAGGCTCATCTTCAATCCCTTTGCCCCGAGCATTAGATGACTCGACAGCAGGGGAAGCAACTGGATCAGAAACGGGAACAGGTACATTTGCAGGTGTTATAGTGAGGGGTCTTCGAATGGCTGGCGGTGCAATGTCAGGCGAGAAGAGCCTGCCACTGCGGGTAACTTTTGTTGGACCAGTGATATTGCTGATGCTGGTGCCAGTGTTGAACTCTTGCTTGATTCCATGCACATACACGTCTGCCCCATAGTGCCAGGGGACAGCCTTATTAGATTCGTAGGGGAGAGGCCCCGGAACAGTAATAACAACGGGTGCGACAGTCATGATTTTAACCGGCTTCCTTGGGAGAGCCTTGATCGGATTATTAAAGATTGTAACAACAGAAACTTCTTCCACCGGAACAAACTGAACAGCAGTCTTCTTGAACAGGATCTCTTTGCTGTCCATTAGGCTTTGGATGCCCAACTTCAGCAAAGGACAACCAGAAAGGGAAATAGCACAGAAAAGGCAACCTTCACTACAACCTGGAAATAAACTGGCCAGCAGTAGGTTCCTCTTAACAGTCATCAAGGGAGTAGCTACATCATTCACAGAAACGGCGTATACATCTTCATCAACGGCATTCACTCCATGCTGGGGCATAGGAGCAATTACCACATTTGACCTCTCAGGCGCTTCAAACTGTATCTCTTTTGCGTCAATAAGGTCTTGCACCTTATTCCTTAAGGCCCAACAGTCATCAGTGGAATGCCCCGGGCTATCGGAGTGATAAGCACATCGGGCATTTGGGTTATACTTGGGAGAGGCAATGTTTACAACCTTCGGGGCCTCTCTAACAGTCACTAGGTTGGTGGACAGCAACTGCGGCAAGATTTGTGATAGAGTCATGCTTAGACGGGTAAACTCTCTCCTGGGTCTTTCAGCCCTTTGAGGATTGGTTTGCCGAGGAGCGGAAGCAGGCTTAGAAATCATCACCGCGTTGATAGATTGGCGGCGTTCAGGTTTCTCCTGTCTTCTAGACCCATATACAGCACTGACCTCCTTCTTAAAGGGTTTCTTCTCAGAGCTTGACGATGCACCCTTCTGAATTTTGCCAGACTTCATTCCAGCCTCTATTCTCTCTCCAGTCAGAATGAGATCAGTAAACCCTGCCGACGAGTTACCGATAAGATGGTTGAAAAATGGCCCAGATAGGGTCCCCAAGAACATGTCTACCAACTCCCGGTCAGTTAATGGAGGCTGCACCCTGCCAGCCAGATCCCTCCACTTCTGTGCATACTCTTTAAAACCTTCACTTGACCCTAGCGACATACCCTGGAGTTGGGTACGTGTAGGGGCAAGGTCGGCATTATATTGATACTGCTTGTAAAAAGCAGTAGCCAACTCCTCCCAGTTACGAACCTTGGTCCCATCCAGCTGATAGAACCATTCGAGATGAGTCCCTGAAAGACTCTCCTGGAAGAAGTGGATCCACAAGTTCTTGTCCACTGAGTACGGTTGAATCTTCCGCACATAAGACCTGAGGTGTAGCTTGGGACAAGAAGCCCCGTCATACTTGGTGAAGGATGGTGCCTTAAACTTGTGAGGGATAATCACACCAGTAGACAAGCCCAAATCTCCGAAATCCAACCCAGGCACTTGTTGGATCTCCATTGCATTCAGTCTGTCTTCCAACTGCTTATACCGGTCTTCAGCAGGAGGATACTGTTCCTCATTGAAGTCAGTCTCATTGTCAGAGACTACCGGACTAGGACCTTTCCCCCCTTGGGGACTACTCTTGCCTATAGAAGAACCAGCCTCTTCATTCTGCAGAGTGTTGCCAAACCTTCGGCCCGAGTTGAAAAGAACAATTCTCTTCTTCTTCTTCTTCTCCTTCTTCAGGAGCAAAGCCTTCACCTCTTCTTGGCCCTGAGCCAAACCCATGATCAGTTCCTGAAATTGCGCGTTCTGCGCCTGAAGAGCCTTGATAGACATCTCGGTTGATGATGAGTCAGGATTCATGATGCTGAAATAAACAGCGAAGAACAGTAAGCAGCCTGAAAAGACGAAAACCTGTTATGCACATGATGAATGGAATGCGTATGATTTATGTTTTCAAAGACAATCGGGCGTCAGCTTTGTAAACAAAAAGGAACACACTTCATTAGATTCAACTTTGAAACTTAAATTGTTCAACAGGTTGCCCTTAGGCGTTACATGAAAGGGAAATACTGAAAAGGGAAATAAAACTGTAAAAGAACATCCAGAGCTCCTTATTGATCCCATGGTCTCCTCTTCTCAGTACAGATGTAATCATTCAGAGCTCGCTCATTTTCCAACTGCTTTGTCAGCTTCTGGATCTTCAATTCCTGCTCATTGAACTTTTCCCGATATGAATCCCGTTCTTCTCGCAGTTGCGACTAAGACCTCTTTAATGTCTCATAATCAGTAGGTATCTGAGGAGGAAGGACAGTTGGAGGAACAACATCTTTGTCAGGATACTCAAGAATGACGGGTCTGACAGCTTCATACGACATACCTAACTTCTGAGCACGGATGCGAACCCATTTGTAGTAGGCTTCCATAGGTAGAGAAGTCTTTGGCCCTAACTCTTGTGGGTCAGCTTTATGAACTTTGTCCCAAGCCTTGATGAACCTACGACGCAGCTCGTCACTTTCCACCTGAAACTCAAAACTGATGTGAGGCACCAACATCTCATGAGGCCCTGCTCTTCTGGCT